>JAOUQU010206049.1:0-14073 GCA_028566735.1 Ammoglanis amapaensis | reverse complement strand
TATAAACACACACACACA
This sequence comes from Ammoglanis amapaensis, assembly GCA_028566735.1. Classification (NCBI taxonomy): domain Eukaryota; kingdom Metazoa; phylum Chordata; class Actinopteri; order Siluriformes; family Trichomycteridae; genus Ammoglanis; species Ammoglanis amapaensis. Next base: position 14,055 of record JAOUQU010206049.1, on the reverse strand, counting down.
CACACACACACACACACACGCGTCTTTATTACATTGCGAGGACCACCATTTCCACTGACTCTACAATGGTGCAAAATACAATTCAGCCACTAGAAGGGAGTAGAGAATAAAACCCTCACTTCAGATTGTTAAAAGCTCAAAGTAAAAAAAATCGTTTTTCTCTATAGTTGTGAGGACCAGTCGTCTGTTGCTAGGTAGATTTGGCGTTTTAGGTTGTTCGTATTTCCACTCCAAAACCAAACTCTTAAAAATCTTATTTGGGTCCTCATTATATTTATTTAACATTTAAACACTTGAATTTTCACCTGTTGATTTTTAGCTTTTAAATACATTTATTAACATTAAAACCTATGAACTACATTGATCAATTTACATCATTTTTCACTTTCCAATACTTCAATGCCAATAAAGCCACATAACACTATCTGGAAATAACATCTAAATCCACCTCACTCCTTGTTTCTGTACACAGACACATTTCCCACCACGCATTACAGCAGCTAACCAGTATTGTTGATCATATTACTTCACCTCCTCGTTTTCATTAACCAGAATACTGAATGGTCACACATGCCTGCAATAAAAAAACAAGACTAATACAAATTCAGACATTGCAACATCAAAAGAAAAAAATATATAGTTGTATACATGTTGTAAAATGCAATAAACACAAACGTCTATAATTGTTAAACATTTATTGTTTTAACATTAACTGTAATAGAAAAAAGGTTTTTCCATCATGCCAAGTGATTAAATAATAAAGTTTTATTAGTTAGTTTAATTTGTAATTGAACCTCATGTTTTATACTTCAGTTTCAAAAACAATTCTTCAAAACAAGTTCAATATTTTTACTCCAGTTCACACAGGGGAAAACATGCAAAAACTAAAAAAGAGCCCTAGACACCCCCACTTGTGAGATCAAACTCAGAACCTTCTCACTGCGAGGCGATGTATGCACCTGTGTGTATGTATATATATATATTACATACACACATACATAAACAAGCTATGTATTATACATAAGTGTGTATGTGTATATACACGTATATATGTAAGTTACATACTTCATATGTACATAGAATATAGATGTATGAATACACATATGTAGTGTGTGTGTGTGTGTGTGATATAGTTAAATAGTTACAGCCTTTTTCTCTTTTCCGCCATGATGGAATTGTAAATTTGATTCTTTAGATTTTTCCAACTACGACCATTCAGCACAGGTTCAGCTTGAAGTGCCTTGAGACACTGTTCTTTACCAGGAACTCTTTGCAGAGTGATGTACTCTCCTAGTTGTCGCAGGGCTGCTGCCTTTTCATCTGACCTCCATGGTCTGCGCTGATATGCTTTTCGCTTTAGCTCATTTTCTGTAACAAAATCAGAACAAGGAACAGTTGCAAGAGCAGTCAAATATCAGTTTATCTGTTATCAGTTTAAGTAAAAGCACAATTTAAGACATTTCCTGTTCACAATATCAGGATTCTTTGACCAGTTTTCCATCCCAGTTTTTTGTGAATATTTAAAATGTACATATATAAAAACAGGTGAAGCTTCAATATCTGATTGTTTCACTAGTATTTTATTTTCCTACCAATATTTTGTAAATGTGCATTATAATTGCGAAACATTTGGATGGAAACTAGACTTGTAAGGTGATAAATTAGATTTTTATACAATATGTTTATAATAAGTTATAATATGAGTTCAAATTATTTTTTCAAAATTTTGAGCAAGACACTAGAAGATTAAATGACAGATTTACCTGTCTTATCTGAGAGACCTGAAACTGGGTCACTGAGATAAACGTTCGGATTCTTCTACAACAAAAAAGTAACATTCACATTACATGCAAATAATCATGCTGAAATATACTACAACACATGAAACACCTATATTCAATTTCATACCATCTGAATCGACAGCTGGTTCTGGAATTTTCTTTTTTGCTTTAGAGGAAACTTTAAACAAAGAAAAACAGCAAAATACATTAGAGTATGATATTATTACGTTTAAGTTCCTTCAATTATTTAAATACTAGTACTGAAGTTAAACATTATTAATCCTCTGGTCTAACCACCGCTAAGGCCTTCCAGAGTCAAAGTGGGACAAACACTGGGCAAATACTAATGGTAAACAACCATGACTAAAAAAATTACCAAACGGGAGCAAAATGAGACTGGATCAAGTTTACCTGATTGTCTTTTGCGTTTAACTGAAGTTCCTGAAACTTTGTTGCTTTTAGTCACACAGAGTCTTCTACAACAAGAAAACAAGTCACTTTAACATTATCTACAACTTATAATTACTATCAGATAAACTGATGCCAAATGTAAAATTGCTGTTAGCTGTTTGTTGTCTAATTAGACCGTCTCTGAAACTGTGACCTTTTGTGGTACATTTATTTCTAATTCAAAAAAGGTAAGAATACCATTTGAGGAAACTTGATATTGTTTAGAAGACTGGTCATTGTAGACATGAACAACACTTTGATTGTCTTGTGATTCTTAAACATCTTCCATGTTTGTTTGAAGACAAAGCATCTGTGTTCAATTCACTTCATACTTTTTATATCATATTTGCAAGGTAAACAAAAAACACTAGTTACTGACTATTAAAAAGATATGTTTTAAACTTACTTTCAATGCCTAAATCAATCTCATCAAGAGATTTGCCTTTGTATACATCAGTTCCAAGTTCTACAGCCATGAGCAGCTTGCTAATTTTTGCAATTTGGAGTGTGTTTTCAGTTAAGCGATAGTATTCATGAGGAACGTGAATATCATGTCCCATAAATTTAGCAAGTTGATCAAGCTCGTTTTCTTTTAGATTCATTATCTGACTGTGTAGCCACATGTTTTCTGAGCTGGGTTGATGTCAGGGTTTCAGGCTTCCTCGCCCCACTTAAATCTGCATATTTTCGCAGACAATCTGAACCCCGGAGATGTGATTCAGAATTCTGTCTTGCAAACACGTATACATTGCTCTCCATAATTTCATTCTCCGAACCTCTTTTTTTAAATCAGAAAATCAAGGGAGGCAGTCATCTCCTTTGTGAGAAGCACGGGCACTTTTCGACCTCTCTTCCCTCTGACCACTAATCTAGTAAACTCATGGCTTAAATCTTGTTCCAGTTTGGAAAGGCATTGCAGAACATCCTCAGTTGGTTCCTCTGTCACTCTGGACCTGTAGGTCAATAAAGGCAATTTTGATGCCTCGCCTTGCCTTCTTCGGTTGAAAAGTATGACTTGACAAAGTAGGCACTCACTGAGAATTTTGTACGCTTTGGGGTCAGGTCCTTCCATAAGTTCTTTTTTTTGCATTTTCCTCTGTGGACTTCAACACATTATGCAGCTTCATTACATCTTCTGTCAGTGGAATCATTTCTTTTTTGTTCCATTTGTCCTCTTCCAAGTTAGTTCGTGCACAGCGTGACACAAAGAGGTCCCATTCTGCAGCCACCAAGCCCAGGAAGCTCCTGACTCTGCTAGCAGCCGTTTTATTTTCTTCCTTTACATGCTGCCCAATCACAATGTCACATACTGACTTCAGTGAATGTCCAATTTTTAATGCAAGCGAAGGAGTGTTGTATCAGTGAACGGACTTTGTAAAACCAGCTGCTTGTTTTGCAGCAGTCACCGCTAAAGAAAATTTGGGTGGCACCAAAACATCCTGCAGTGTCTTCACACTTTTGTCATGTGACTTAGCAGCAACGATAAACCTTCCTAATTCTCGCATCTTTTGGCTCACATGACCATCTTTTGATCTATCGCTCCCATGTTTTTCTAAAAGTCTATCACCAAATTCACATATCAGAGGGTCATTTTTAACTTCATGGGACACATCATCAATGATCATTCTGCTAACGATGTCCAAGCATTTTTGAGACAGTGGCCCTCTGTGTGGAACAAGACAAGAAGCAGCTACTTGAACTCGTCGTCTTTTCAACATGCCTTCTGGTGCACCCTGTGTTTTACGGCACACCTTTTCATGTCGCCATAGCTCATCTTTTAAAAAGAAGCCATAACATATGTTGCATGGCAAATAATGTTCTGCAGCTGCATTCTTTGAGGGTTGTCTGTATGGTACTATTTCACCCCGTCCCTTCTGCAGCACTTCAATGTTATGTTGATAGTTACCTTTTCGACGAAGTTGCTCTAATATTTGGTGACATTTCTTTGATTTCATTGGAAGACACAATGCAAAGGCAACTTCCTTCTCTTTATGTTTCTGCATTAAATGTCGCGCCATCTTACTTTGTGTTTTACAGAAAACAGTAATGTCTCTTGTCCCACTTTGTTTTTCGCCCTTCACACAGGTTTTCATCGTAACAATGTGTGACCAACCCATATCTTCATTCACAGTGTTAATATTGTAATCTTCATCACTGCTGTCCTTGAGTTCTTGAACTCCTTCTTGAGTTTTTGCTTACAGAAGATTGGAAGTCAGCCTTTTCCATCTTCAGAAGATGGGATGTACTGACTTTCTGTAGAAGATACCTATCAAACAAACAAACTGGCACCAAGACCTTTGGATCAGATTCTTTTGTGGATTTTCTATGCTATCAGACCCGATGGCCCCAGCCTTCAAAGCCTGCACATGTGTGTGAGCACTCATGACTGAATTTACTGTTCATAAATGGTTCTTATCCCTAAAACTAGTATACCTACACAAAGGTCAACTAATGACAAGCTCATGAAAAACCAGAAAACACTGATGTGTGCAAGACTAGACATCCAGTCCAACCCTACAGAAGATCCACAGACAAATCTGTTAGTATGTCTTTGTGTCGGTTACCATAGTACACAAGTTCAGGACTTGGTGGGTCAGAGATGATAGGGATTTAATTATACACAGCAAGTGAAATAAGTATTGAACATGTTACCAACATTCGTTTAAGTAAATCTATTAAATATATAAATATATCTGTAAAGGCACTATTGATGTGTTGTTGTAAAACATATTTACTTCATTGGCTACCAAATAACTTCCAAACTACTAAACGTTCCAGTGAGCACTGTTGGCCAACAGTGAAGTTTGGAGGGAAACAATTAACATTTTCAGCTTTTAGCAGATGCTTTTTTCCAAAGCAATTTACATTACAGTTAAGTGCAATTGTGGGTCAAGGGCCCTACAGCAACATCCTGGCAGAGGTGGGGCTCAAATTGCTGACCACCTGAAACGCTCACCTGGTTTTAGAACAACAACAAACAAATGGCTACAGTGGTCCAGCCAATAACCTGACCTAAATCCTACTGAAGATCTAAGAAGAAACTGACTAAACCTTTAGGATCTGAAAAAAAATGAGCCAAAACCACTCCTGAGTAATGCATGTGATCAGTTTCTCCATAAAGGGCACATCTCCAACAAATACCTATGTACAAAATATAATTTCTCATTACGCAAGTTATGGACATTTATGGATGTCTTCATTTCTTTGCATGTGTGAATTGGATGAGTGGTTACCAAAATCTGTTGAAATCACATCAATAAAACGTTTAAAAATATATTTACTTAGAAAATTGAAACATGGAGCTAATTAAGTTATAGTTTATATAAAGAAGTCATACCATTGCATCTTCTGTATGCCCTTCTGCATTCTGTATCCACTTCCTTTTCCACTTCTTTATCCTTTTGTTTGTCTATTGTCTGTAGTTTAGTACAAAGTTGAGTAAAAATATTAATAAGAGTTTCAGGTCAACATACAAACAGAAATCACGGAGCACATGCAGGTTACCACCCCCCACTTAAATAAATGCGGGAATCTAAATATTAGGAACATCTCTAAATATAAATGCTCTAGTACACAAAACTGTCTATACACTCACACTGCTAATACATGATTAATTCACACACGCACGTGTGTTTAATCGACATTAAAACTCTCATTAGTTTTAAATAATAAACTATTCAGGTAAAGCCATGATGAGTGTATATACGAGGGACTCGTTGTACAGGTGAAATATATAAAACATTTCTCACCTGTAGTAACTTCACAGTCTCTTCGTGCTCCACTTCATAGTTGTGTTGCATTAGAAGCTCGTGACGATCTGCCCAGCGCAAATGGTGCTCGCGCAGTTTCTGGAACCTTCGCATCTCACGTGCACCAAACATGATTATAATGATGTGTTCAAGGTGCACCGAGAAAGTGCAAAAGTGCACAAATGTGTTTTTAAGATGCCACTTTACTATGCATGACGTGAAACCATTGCCCAAATACAGCTTCAGAGAAATTTTAATAATTAATTTCATTTACTGCAGGGATCTGTACATTACAAAAATACCAATTCTTATTAATAATACCAATTATCAGGTCATGGGATGGATTAATTAGAGAACTCATATGTTCTATTACCTTGAAACAACTAATAAAACACAGAGAGCTGAGCAGTTGTCATTTCAGAATAAAGTATGTTCAGATAGAACAAGTTAATAAACAATTTCAGGGTATCTTGAATGCAGCATATCGGTTCATGTACTAGTGTTCATATTATGAGGGGCCGTTTAGGGCGAAATCATTGAAACACTTGCGCGCACCACTGAAACGCTCGCGCACCACACTGGAACGTTCACGCGCACCACTGAAACGCTCGCGCACCACACTGGAACGTTCACGCGCACCACTGAAACTTGTGCCCACTATTTTCCATTATGCGTCTGTGTGTGTAAACAATTTTCAGTGCGCCCGGAAGTCATTTCATTGTAACAGGAAGTTAGAATAGAGAACTCAACAGGAATAGAGATCGTTTCTCAGAAGTCTATTAAAAATCAATTAAGAATGAACAAGCAACTATACCAACGCATTTTACTTGTTCTAATCTTCTTAAATCAGTCACTGAATATTAGTGGTAACGATGATATTTTACATTTTTTTCATCGTGTCCTACGATGCGTTGAATCTATCCAAGAAGACCCATTAGACCGGCATTTGACTGAACTGGAAAACCATACAAGAACCATTTATTCCATCACCAGTATAGTTCGCCGATGGGGAGGGTTTAACAAAAGAGTGTATTATTTTACTGGAATCAATATCTCGGAAATTAATTCTTATTTTACATCAGTATGGAGGACAAAGGAATCACGGCGGGAATAGCCTTACAGTTCCACCAACAAGTTGTACAGGTACTCCTGGTCGTCCACGGTACGACTTGACAAGGGATCAAATTAATCATTGTTTGGAACTAGGATTTAACTGTCAAGAAATAGCTTCACTTTTTGCAATTGATCGACGGACTTTATTCCGACACAGACGACGTGTTGGTGTCCCACCGCTGGAATACACATCACTGTCAATTCAAGATTTAAAATTAATTATTACTGAAATTATAGAATACACTCCCAACGCCGGCGAGACGTACATTCGGGGCAGTTTACGCTCAAGGGGTATCCGTGTTCAGCGCTGGAAGGTTCGCCAAATATTACAGGAATTAGACCCAATTGAGCGTTCGTTAAGGCGAAGTCGTGCCACATGTCATAGAATTTACAGTATAAGAAGTCCTAATGAGTTATGGTAAGTGGGACAAAATTCCATCTTTTTAATTGTACATTTTTATTCTCTTGCTATCACTTGCTATACTCTTGTCCTCTGTGTTAACAGGCATATTGACGGAAACCATAAATTAGTTAGCTGGAGGATGATATACCATGGATGTATTGATGGGTATAGTCGAACAATCGTATACCTTGAATGTCTCAACAACAACAGGGCTTCAAGCGTACTATCCTTGTTTCAGGAAGGTGTGCACAACTTTGGATTGCCATCAAGAGTGAGATGTGATAGTGGAATGGAGAACATTGAGGTGGCCCGTTACATGCTAATAAGAAGAGGTTTGAACAGAAGGAGCACAATTACAGGCCGAAGTGTTCACAACCAAAGGATTGAGAGACTGTGGGCTGAGCTTAATCGTGTGGTTTCACATTATTACGCTAATTTATTTACTTTCATGGAGAACCAGGGCATACTTGATTCTTTGTCTGAACTACACATGTTCTGTTTACATCACATTTACTTACCACGGGTCCAAAGGGCTGTAAGAGAATTCAGGAATCAGTGGAACAACCACACACTTTCCACTGTGAGAAATCGGACACAGTTGCAATTGTGGTACAGTGGTGTTATTGGTTTTGTTGGACAAAATAATACAGCAGTAAACAATGTATTTGACATCAGTGATCCCTCTGAAATGGTCGACTGTGAACTCCCACGTGAGCTTTGGCACAATCCTGTTGAAGTACCAGAGAATATTATTGTTGTAAATGGCTTTACAATGGAGCAAATACATCAGGCATTTGACCCTTTAACAGATGACTGTAATCATGGAATTAATTTGTTCTTGACCCTTATAAACTTCCTTGAAATAAGGCAGTAAACATTAACAGTGTATCCATAGACTTTTTGTAAACATCATTATTAATTTTGAGATTCATGCCTGCAATTCTAGACCAACCTTGTACATTTCCTTGTAGTAAATATAAGAAAAACTAAAGAAAAAATATTTTTATTGTTAATTTACATTAGTGTTAGAAAACAGTCAATTATTTTAATTGCAGTTTCAGAAATAAATTGTTGCACATAACATTGAGGCGTGCCTTTGTTATTCCTAATTCTTCAAGTCTTCAACGTGCGTAACCAAAAAAGTTTGTTATGTATATAATGAAATTAACATTTCCTCAAACCAAAAGTATTGACATAACACTCTGAGAAATGCTGGAATTTTATAGAAACAATACAAGCTCCGCATTCAGCATAACAAAATCAAACAACTCAAATGAATGAACCGAAATGTATCAGCTATGCTTTTAAAACAACGTTAAAGAACATAGACAGTCATAACCAAATTCTTCAATAATTCCCCTGTTCTTGATAATTAGACTAGTCCAAAGCCCTGAGAGTTTCCTACTGCAAAATCCATATTTAGTTTGAAGTCATCGTATGTTTTGTGGATGGGAAGCCGAAGACAATTGATGCATGTGTTGGCAACTGGATATTTTCCTTCTTGATGAAGAAATTCCAAAGAGGGTTGAGGAGAAAATGCGATTGGTGGCAGTGCATTGCACCCTGTAGCAAAGGTTAAGATGTCTTCCAGCTTCTTTATACTTTCTTCCTCTGATTGGATTAAAATATTACAAAAGTCAAACAACACATTTAGAAAGTACAAAAAAGTTTGTTGTTTATGATAGTGATGTAGTTTACAGATTAGTGTCTCATCCAAATGAAATGGTTACTAGAATTGGGCTTAAATAATACAGTAAAGATGAAAAATATTGGAACACACCATTTAGTTACTTATTAATTAATTACGGTGTTACATCCAGTCTACTTTTGCGATCATTTATGAAAGTATGGGTCAGCTCTAAAGAGCACAATGAATTTGAGTGTGGTTTTGTAATAAAATGCCATTGTTACAATTTAGTTGGTGAATTTTCTTTATCTAAATATTCTACAATTAACTTTAACATCAATTTTGTGTGAATGTTGACTTGCGAACCAGGTCTGTTTTTTAATAAATGTTCTCTTGGATAAGTGGGCAATAATTCCCAGAGACACACTCCAAAATCTTGTATAAAGCAACTCCATAATGCCATAAATGTGAATGTAAATATCTGATCAATATCTTGCTCAGGAGCCCAACAGTGGCAAAGTTGAGATTCAAACTTAGAACGCTTAGAGTACAACGCATTGTTAAATGTTTTGAAATATTCCCACCTTCAGTATCCTGTAAATAGTCTCTCCAGTAGTCAACCACCCTGTTTTCATCTGATCGCTTATTGCTGCCTGTCTCTGACCATGTAATGTCAAATAGCTCGTCCATTATTTCTGCAGTAAGGCTCTGCAGAGGACTGTAGCAGAGCACAGAGTAGAAAGCTTCTAGATGCTCTTGGATCTTCTGCAACACTCCAAGTTTTTTTAATCCTTCTCTGAATCTAAAAAGAACAAATTAAATACCAATAGTAAATGTTAAAACAAATTATTTAATTTCATAAACTGATTTCTATTCATTAATATTGATTTTTTTCTACAATTAACAGTTTCTAAAAACAAGTTAATGATATGAACTCTAAGACTTGATTACATCGTTTGTTGTTCTTTTATTTATTAATCTCATGTTTTACACTCCAAGGTAACGACCATGACAGGAAACAGTCCTTCATAACACAAATCAGATCTTTCATTTCACAAGTCACATCAAACATATATTGTCACAGACAATTTGGTCTCTTCAATTTGCCTTACCAGCATGTTTTTGGAGTATGGGAGGAAACAGGGGAGATCATGCAAACTCTGCACAAAAAGTACCCAAGTCTACCCAGGAATCCGGATTTCTTGCTGTAAGGCGACAGGGCTGAACCACTAAGCCACCTGATTACATAGATCTTGGAAATAATGATTTGATTCAAACACTAAAAAGTTGTATAAACAGTATATTTGTATGTACATAGAGCTTTATGTCCTATCAGGAAATTGTATTTACTTTAGTAAAAAGTGCATAACTTTCAAATGGACCACGTACACAATTAACCACTTGAAAGAGTAGAACATCCTTTACTAACTGATCCTTGTCAGTTAAACTTGTAAGATGCTTTAGACAGCCAGCATTAGCAAGATAATCAGTCAGTGGCTCTGTAGACTGCTGAAGCTCCTCGAGGGTTCTTCTTTCAGAAACCGATGTTTAAAATCAGAAATTTTACTGATATTACAAATTTAGACCATTCTATTGACAAAGCAATGAATACCCCCTGCATATCGTTTTCATCTTGTTATAAAGCTCTGTGTCAGCAATATCTTTAAACGTAGGTCGACTCATTTCTAGTCCATTGGCTTGACAAGTGAAAAGAGTTTTTGAACTAAAACATGGTGGAGGTCCTCCATGAACCAGGCTGACAGCAATAGCCAATCCTGCTATCAAATATTTGTCCTCCCGCACAGCTAGAATATATTAAACAAATTAGATTAGAAATGTGTTCTACCCAACTACTACCCTAGCTAAGCCATAAGCCAATCTAACAAGTGCAATGTACAAATATTGCACTGTATAATAAATATAATAAGCATGTTAAAGTACATAATTGGTCATACACACTACAGGAATCAAGTGCTAGGTTCAGGTGTCCCTCAGGGCCTTCAAATATATCGAAGTGAGAAAGAGCTTCCATTAATAGTCTTAGAAATTCTCGTCTTGGGCCACCAAGGTCGCCTCTTCAACTGTTCCTTTATCATCAGATAATTTCATATACATTCTGTGTTTGGGGTTGTATGATATCCTTCTAAACCCACGAATGGCTCCATCAAGCATGATGAATTTAAAAAAAATGCATTTTAAACACTGAAAATAAGTCTGTTACTTACCCCAAGAGCTACTGATGGTCTTAAATACAAACAAGATCTTTTAAAAACCTTTTGGATCATGTTTGCACTCAGCTGCTGACCTTCAGATAGTGTTGGTGCAACAAGCCTATTACCACAAGGCATGAGCATTTCACAACTAAAAAAATCCAACATTTACGGTTATCATCATATATGAGAATAGAACAATAATAACTAAAATATTGCCACACTGTTTCACAAAGTGGTATTACACTTACTTGACGTCATGTGGAATTTTGTCTTTAAATGCCTCCTTGATTTTATTAAAAACTGTGCTGAAGTTCCAGGTTTTATCAAATTCAAACGCACTTAAAATATGACCATTTTCGTACAGCTTTTGTTTCGTCCTCTGTTTTACCACAGATGTTTCATGGGGGTTTGACAGCAGGATTACGTCTTCATGAAATGTTGGATGGAGAGGTGTTCTAGGTCTGAAAAGACAATGAACACATATAATAAAAAATAGCCTCACCTATTCTAATGTCTGTCTACATGGTGGTAGCATCAACACTACTTAACATGACAAAAAAGTTATACTGTATACAGGGCAGCAGGGTGGTATAGTGATCAACACTGTCGCTTCACAGCTAAAAGTCCCAAATTTGGTCCACGGATCGGCCCGGGAGCTTTCTGTGGGACGTTAAGTGTCTGCATGGATTTACTCTGGTTACCCTGGTTTCCTTCCATAGTCCAAAAACATGCAGGTAAGAAAAATTGAAGAGACCAAATCGCCCATGAGTGTGTTTGATGTGATTGGTGTCGTTTGAAACTTGAGTGATAAATGAATAAACGTTTGCTGTCATGAATACAACGCTGAGTTTAAAACATGATGTTATAATGCTTAAATGAGTTATTGATGATTAAAAGCTCAACGGAAAACGCGAAATGGCAAAATGCGTACCTTTTCCTTCCCTTAGGCCCCCAACTACCATACCGTTCTGCTGTCTGATAGCGGAAAGTTTGCGAATGAAATGATGACTCCACAGCGGGACGTAAACAACTGTTTACAGCAGTGCTAGGCTGAGACTGGTTTGTCGATGTTAAAGGTCGGAACAATGTACTGATTTCTGATTCCATTTCTGCCCTGGGAACTAAAAGTGTGAAAGGAGAACCACTTGTTTCAACAGAATTTGTAATTGAATTAATAAGCACCGGTGACCCAAGAAGATTCCACAAGTGATTCACTGTCTCCACAGTGACGTTAATATTGTCTGCCATTGCGAGCTAATAAAATACTAAACCAAGACTAGATTACGCGCCAATATTGTGCTTTCCTGTACCAATGAAATGACTTCTGGGCGCACTGAAAATTGTTTACACACATGCATAATGAAAAATAATGTGCACCAGTTGTGTACGAGTGTTTCAGTGGTGCGTTCATGCTCGCACGCCGTACTGAAACACTCACGCACATCATTGAAATGCTCACACGCACATTATTTTTCATTATGAGTGTGTGTGTAAACAATTTTCAGTGCGCCCAAAAGTCATTTCATTGTAACAGGAAGTTAGAAACAACGTGAATAGAGCCCGTTTATCTACAAAATATAAATAATATAATCATATAATATATTAAGTCTGTTCAAAATCAATTAAGAATTAAGAAGCCACTTTAGAAATGCGTTTTACTTGGTCTAATCTTAAAACACTCAGTCAGGATTAATGGTAATGGTAAAACATGGTAAACTCCGGGAGCACTGAAAATTGTTTACACTACACACGCATAATGAAAAATAATGTGCACAAGTTGTGTACGAGTGTTTCAGTGGTGCGTTCACGCTCGCACGCCGTACTGAAACACTTGCGCACATCACTGAAACGCTCGTACGCATATTATTTTTCATTATGAGTGTGTGTGTAAACAATTCAGTGCGCCCAGAAGTCATTTCATTGTAACAGGAAGTTAGAAACTCAACGTGAATAGAGTCCGTTTATCTACAAAATATAAATAATATAATATAATCATATAATATATTAAGTCTGTTAAAAATCTAATAAGAATTAAGAAGCCACTTTACAAATGCATTTTACTTGGTCTAATCTTCTTAAATCAGTCAGTCTGGATTAATGGTAAAGGTAAAACATGGTAAACTCCGGGCGCACTGAAAATTGTTTACACTACACACGCATAATAAAAAATAATGTGCACAAGTTGTGTACGAGTGTTTCAGTGGTGTGCGCGAGTGTTTCAATAATTTCTCCCTAAACGGCCCCTCGTAGAGTTACAGTTTCTCAATTGCTTTGGTGCATTTCTCACATCACTACTAACATGTGCAGAAAAGTAAGTGCATTTCTCAAAACATTTAGTAAAAACCTGCAAACTCACGTCACTTGCTCAAAATGGAGAGTTCATTCCTCAAAATCAAGTAGAGTGGAACCCCGATTAACGACCACAATCTGTTCTGAAAGATTGGTCAGTATCCAAAATGTTCACTATACGAAACATTTCTCCATAAGAAATAAAGGAAATAGAAATTATTCATTCCCAGCCCCGGTTGCCTCACTAATATATGAAAATTACACGATATACAGGATTGTTTTTTAAATGAGAACAGTTATAACACAGTACACATGGAGTTAAACAAACATAAAAAGCATTTATACTAGGGCCAGGACTTTAACGCGTTAATTTCGATTAATTAATTACAAAGATTTTAACGCGTTAAAATTTTTATCGCAATTAATCGCA
>JAOUQU010205944.1:0-14078 GCA_028566735.1 Ammoglanis amapaensis | reverse complement strand
ACACACACACACACACACACACACACACACACACACACACACACACACACACACACACACACACACACACTTGTTTTGTTTTCTGAAATGATGATGTATACAAATGTGGTGATGAAGGTGATGAATATGGGACTGCTTTTAAAATCGTTATCACCCACCATTAGAGCAAAGAAACACATATTAAGAGCTCAGTCTCTGACTATTTCTACACCGACAGGAGACACAGCACACCTCACTTTAAAATAAGTGCTTGGTGCAGTTACACCTTTTTGGAGCTGAATTACCAAATCCATAAAACTTACAGACTGCAGCTTTAATGTATTAAACAACATTTAAAATGAATGGTTGTTTTAAAGAATCAAACAGACACATATATTGTATAGTCATGTGACATGTGAAATCTAGATATAAAGTACACTGCCCAAAAACAGTGCAAAATGAATGACTGATTTTATAATCTATATGTACCGGGAATTTATATTTTTCTAGGTAGGACACGTCTATGTGTCTTCTCTTGAGATCAATTCTTTCTTGGATAGAAATCTTGAAATTTTCACAGGCTTGGTAGTAAAACACTAAAACAGAGAATTGAGATTGAATTAATTTTAATTGTATGAAACAGAGACCGTTCAGAATATGGAATCAATTCTATGATTAAATCCAAGTGCATTTAAACGAATTAAAATGAGATTAGGGCAGTAGGACAAGTTATATACAGAACAGTTCTAATTATCCAGTTACCAGCCAGGATTGTGTACACATTTGAAATACTGGATAAGTTTCACACATGGCATTTTTGTTCAAGTTTAGCAGTAGCCTTTCCTAAATTGTAAAATAAAGTAACATACTTTGTTTTTTTTCTTTAGGGATTTCAAACCAAGGAGGTTTATTTTGTTATTTGTGGTTTTATTTTTGGTGACTGAAATATCGCACTGGGAAGTGATTTTTCTTCGGCAATGCCATCCAATACTGTCACCACCACTGCAGCTCTTAAAAGCCCAGATTTCAATGCTGATGGAAATCGGATAGTGGTAAGTTTTCTCTTTGATTTTAGATTGACTGCCATAGATAAAACACACATCAAGGTAGCCATATTACAATTATTAAACTGATTAGAATTAATTAGTTAATGAAAATAAATTAATGAAAGGAATTTTCATAGGTTCTTACTGGGCAATGTTTGCATACAGTCAGTATCATTATTAAGCAGTGCTTAGATTTCTGGCACTAAAATTGGATTGAATCAGAATCTATGAATTGTACAAATGTGTAAAAAAAATGGGCAGCACAGTAGCTAAGTGGGTAGCACGGTCACCTTACAGCAAGAAGGTCATGGGCTGAATCCCCAGGTGGGATGGTATTTCTGAAATAAAAATGTTCTTTGGCTAGGTGCTTATTTAGCGTTTTTTTTGGGTGCTCTGGTTTTCTTGCAGTCCAAAGACATGCATGTCAGGTAACTTGGCATTACTAAGTTGTCTGTGCACTTGTGAACTGTAAGTTGAGTAACCAAAGTGTAAATAACCATTAAAAATTTAGTATGAAATAAGCTCTTTACATGAAAAATGAAATCATATAACTGTCCTTTGAAAAATACATATTTTACTTAAGTTTACTGAAGCTACAAATTCCATTTTTATGATCTAGAATTTTAGGTCTAGTCTGACTGGATGCACATATTTCACGATGTCCTAAAACTGTCCAGTACCATATAAGGTGCTGAAACAATGAAAAGCTTTAGTTTGTAAAGCTGCTGAGGATAGTAAGTGCTGGAGTAAAAACACTTAGACGTTGTTATCATCCTTGGCACAAAGATTTGAATGACTTTGTCACGGGAGCGTTTATTGACGTGGGTGTTGGCTTGTGAATAGCAGGATACCTTACTGCTGATTTATAGACAAATTCATTTTTTCTCATTTCCACCCATGGAGTCGTGCGAGGCTCACCATTTTCTTGTTGCCTGGCAACAAAGCATGCCATAAAGAAATGGCCAGCAGCCAAAAATAGAGCAATGGACGATAGCAAGTTGGTGTTGAGTAAAATGAATGTTTGGCTTCCAGATGTTGTGGGATTATCATAATATGATTGTGAAGTATTATCATGGGCACATTGTACTTCTTACTACTTACAGATGGACACAGATTTGTCGTAGTGTAGTAATGAGACATTTTTATGTCATCGTAATTAGTGTCTTATGACTATGAGACAAACATCTCATTATCACAATATATTTACTACACTCTCATTTTAAATATGGTTATGTACAGTGTATTATGTGAGACAACAAAGATAAAGAGTCACAGTCTTTGTTTACTTTCAGTCATGGTAGACAGGTTTGGTTTCCCTGTTGCCATTTAGATTTAGCACATGCTTTTCTGTCAAATCCTTGAAGTCGAGACAAAATTTGAAGCATCTTTTCTTCCCTTACACCCTAGGGTGCATTGCTGGGTGGAGAGAATGAGTGTTGGTGATGGTGGTGGTGGGGTGGCACAGTTGTGCCAGACAAAGAGGAAAGGGATGAAGGGCAGAGAATGAGCTGCCAAATGGCTTTGTAAGTGTGTCAAGTGGCAGCCGAGAGCGGTAGGTCAGCAATGGGGCTATAGAATCCTCACTTCATCCTGCCTAAAAGGGAGGTGTCATTCAAGTGTCGGCTTTTCTCATTATCTAAATATCCTTGTCTGGATAAAAAAGTAGTCTGAAGAGAGCAAAAGGAAACTACTAGAACTCCTGGTCATGTTAGGGTTTGTCTGGAGCTTCTACAATCTCTGGTGTACAGCATTTGGGAAGCATGAGCTACCATGTGTGGATAACTTATGTGTGTGCAACTCCCTTAATTTTACTCCCTGTGATTTTTAAATAACATTTCAAATCAACAAAAATGACTTGACAGCCATGTGTTTACTGGATGATCTTTTTGAAAAGTGTCACATCAATGGCATCCTCCTGATATCAATCACATCACAGCAATTAAATTTAAGTAGTGCTTGTGTTTATAATCTTCCTGGCATTTCTAGTGCAGTTGTTGTGATAGTGATATGCATATTTTTTACCTTTGTGCTAATATGTACAATTTCTCAAGACATTGTTTTTAAAAAGAGAGGGTGCCACCAATCAGGATTAACTTTAACACTTCAGCCAGCCTTTGTGAGATTGGTAGAAGAAATAGGATTAAGATGGCAAGTGTGCTTCGTGCCTTTGTCACACAGAGGCTACTTGTCATTTAACCAGACTGAGAAAGTGATTCAGGAAAAGGAGCTGACTGCAGTGGACAGGCCAGTGCTAAGCACTCTGGCCCATAAAGTCAGACGGCCAAGCTATAAGCTGAAGCACCTACCTGTAAGTACATCTACATTGCTTTACTTTTCCAGCATTACCCTAGGCATCATTGCTCTAGGCATCATAGCCATGATTTGTTTTCAAAACCAAAAGGCAAGTCTCTTTTAAAGTGTATACCTTTTTTTCTTTTATTGATTTATGTGGTCTTTTCAGCATACTACTTCTGTCCTCTGCTGCTGGGACATCCCTCATGTTAAAGACTTTGTATTTCTACTCTTTCATTGTTCTTATCTTTTTCATGCACTTTACCCGGCCGCCTCTCTGTCTGCAATTCCCTATGTAATGGAAACACCACCCACATAGCTTGGTCATACCTCCTTGTGGGCAGAGCCAGTCATGCAAGCTAGATGGCACCTAGCCACCTAATGGCAACCAAAATTTTTGAAAAGAACCTTAGTTCTGGTGTGTTAGCGACATTTTCTTAAGAATTTCTCATTCTGGTTGCACTGCACCAGTCTATAACCAGTATAAAAAAGTGATGGGCAACTGCAAACTTGCTGGTCTGAAAGATCAGACTGGAAGAGAGGGAGGTAAAAACAATAACACTGTGAATTAACAGGTACAATTACAGAGTCAAAAACAGAATTAACAGGTACAATTACAGAGTCAATGCCAATTTAGGACAATAAATAAAAAAAACGAGGGAATCAAAAAGGGAATTTAGCCAGTCATTTAGAATTGCTATTTTTATTTATATACAGAATCAATTTAGATTCAGCTGTAGCCTAGTGGTTAGGGTACAGGACTATTAATCCGAAGTGTGCTGGTTGTTGGACCCTCACCAGTTGCGGCTGTTGGACCCTTGAGCAAAGCTCTATAAGTCCCTTTGGATAAAATCATCAGCTAAATGCTGAAAATGAAATTAATGATTTAATGCAGCTTTCTAATTTTCTGCACGTGCTCATAGCATTGCACTGGTGGATGTTTTTTTAACATACGGCTCAGAAACTGAAGATAAATGTGCTGTTTTTGAGCCAAACCAAGCACTACAAACCCTGAAAATTATGGAATTGAAAAATTTAGATGATTGAATCTGAAACTTTACAAGATTGAAACTTGTAATCTAAAACTAAAAAAGATGTGATTTGTAATCAAACAGTGTATTGTAACTTTTTGGATCATAAAGGTGTGTGTGTGCGTGCGTGCGTGCGTGTGTGTGTGTTTGTGTGTGTGTGCTTGTGTATTTGCTTGTCGTTATTTACCTACTGATTTCTTGTCATTAAATCAAAGAGAATTTTGTCGGAGTGCTCATGTTGCAGCTCGTTACTTGTGTATTTGGGATGTATTTAGGGATTTCGTCTGGGTCATTAGGTCACTGAGGCTGTTATATAAGATTCTATACCACTAGGTGCTACCTGTCTAGTATTTCTTTTCTGTTCGCTCTCACGTTTGGATTGTCACTCAGATTTTTTTTTGCAAATCCACCTAAATAATTTTATTTAATGTCTAATTTTTGTCTGTCAGTAGAAAGTAGACTATTGTACTGACGCTCTGTTCTGTTTATAGATTTACTACTCAACAAAGTTTAAAAGCAACACCAGGTTTTTGTACATCCTGCTTAACATCCTCTGCCGTTTCCAGTGATTGAAAATTATACTGCCTCTTGCATAATTAATCTACAGAGTTCATGTCAGGGCGAATGGCTGTGCAGCTGCCCCGTATCTATTCTCCTATCCTATCCTGTGAAAATAGTAAAACAATGCTAGTGCATGCAACCCAGAATTATTAAATATTAAAATCATATTTTGCTAAATCTACAGGTGTATAAAAAAGTAGGGAGCTACCTTGTTGCTTTGCTCTCTACGGTGATAGCTGCCTAAGTGAGGGTTCAGTTATTCAAACAACTACTTAGCCAGCATTTTACTACTTTGCTAATGTGTGTAGCATTGTGCCGTTCAAAACAATGGGATGAGGTGGCACAATGTGTTAGTATCTCAGATTAATCCTACTGAAAACATTTAAACTTAACTGATGTGCTCAAACTTGCAAACAAGGCAATTCATACACCATTATACAGTTAAAAATTAACAGAAAATGTATGAAGACTTGAAGTAATATGTTTCTCTACCACATTGGCTACCATAATTAATTCTGATATTGCTTTACTAAATGAGTGAGCTTCCAATCCTGACTCGTTCTCACAGAATATTACATTAAATTGCAATATCTTGCTAGGCAGGATAATAAGGCATCTAGGACTTTGAACTGCCTCCCTCTCTGAAATGTACACAGGATGCTTAGGTAGTCAGCTCCATATGTTTTTAAACACAGCCTATGTATAACTATCTATAACTTAAATTGCTAGTTAATCGTACACTGTATTTTAAGTGTGTGTGTGTGTGTGTGTGTGTGTCTGTCGTATATAACTGACGTATTATAATGGACAGTCTTTGACCACTGATTTTTATTATTTACCTGCTAGAGACATAGGTCTCCATAGAATAGAATATGATGAGCAAAGCCAATAAAATATGTGTGAATGCCCCAGGCATGTCAATGGCAATTGAGTACCGCATTTTAGCTGAATTTGGTTTTATGTAGAAAAATTGCAAATCAGCCAAACTCATCTTACTTTGTACACTAAACCAAACTTTTTACAGTTTGGTGAATAGCTATGCTTTCATGATAAATTTTACTGGCTGTCTGAAAGGTAAGTCAGCCTTGACCCTCAATGAGGTAATTACAAGACCCTTCTGGGTTTTTTTCAAACTCTATTTTTGCTGTAGTGTGGTGACTGTTAAGACATCCCCTTCCTCTTTCTCAAGACTTCAAACACCAGACTGTGCAAGAGTTGGTTTCATAGCTTGCATAGAAAAGCAGAAGTTTATTACAAAAGGAGAAAAGCATATGGATTGAATTTCCATTCACTTCTTTACATGGTTATGAGTTGCACTGTACCAGCTGTGATGATTTTGGTTGGAGTTGAATATATGACCGTTTTTATATTTTATGAAGCTATAATGATGAAGATCATGGACTTGCATAGACCCTAGCAGCGAGTTTCTGTCAGGCAGCCAGCATTCCCCCCATTCCTCCACCCTCTTTGTAATTCTGACAGAAAAATTAAACTCCGTACAGAAAAGCTAGTTAACAGATGTTCCGATTGTACGTTGTTCCGAGTACTTCCTTGCTATATTAAATTTAATACATTTTACCCCACTTGTGCAATTTATTATATACATCCATGACAGTATATGTTAAATATATACCTTGAGAGGTCCAACAGTGGTCTAACAGTGAGTGCATGGCAAAATAGGATTCATTCTCTCAAACTTTTAGTTTGCTTGTCCAAGCTCTACTCACTAGGTTTTTACTGTCCCACTTCTATATATTTTAGACAGAAACAATCACTCTGTAGGGCTGTAGCCTGGTTGTAAAGGTACTGGACCAGCAGTCAAAAAGTTGTAGGGATATGCTTCTCCAGTGTAAGGTTGCGCACTAATGGACCCCTGATCAAGGCTTTTAAATATCAATTGTTTACACTGAATAGACTCATGAAAGTTGTTATGTATGGCAATTGTTAATCTAAAGATCAGCTTGGTCACTTTAAAGCTGCAAAGCAGCTGCAAGAATTAAAAATGATGCCAGTCAGACTAAAGCTCTTAATCTGTCCACCCTTATTTCAATACCTTTCTTCCATCAGTCTCTTACGGCTTACAAATGCCACTAAACAGGTGGGTGGATCTGTGGGCAGTTCTGTCTTTGTGTGAGAAGATGAAGGGCTTTCAGTACAGGATATGTAGTCATAAAGCATTCATAAAGTGCTTTGTGCTGGTGTCTTGGTGACATGATGTTTTCATGCGGCCGCATATGGAAACTGTTTTGTTAATGATACATGTATAACAAAAGCAGTCATTTTAAGGAAAGATGGTAGTGCTGCTGATGTACGGCGTGTTTCCTGAACAACGTTGTAGGGAACAGTTGAACTACATAATTACAACAAACTAGAAAAAAACTACGTGAAAACACAAAAAATAAATAGCATTATGTAAAACATAGTTTACATATTTACATTAGAGTATTAAATTTGCTGTGACTTTCCTGACAGCCTTGATTCACTGTGTGGAAATACAGGTATGCGAACCAGAATAATCCACTATGGTGACCTAAAATTGGAGCTGGTAGAATGTTTTAATGTATGAATTTTGTTGATGTCAGAAGAGGCTTCTTTATTATGTCACCTTGCACATATTGACATGAGGTCTTCACTCTAAATGTCACTAACATTTGCTAATAAAAGACTCTAAACAGCAAATGACCAAAATGCCCAATTAAATACATCATTTTAGAATTCTTTTAAATGTCCAGTTACATTCCAGCCTTCAGCCTATAATCATGAATACTTTTTACCCTTTCTCCACACGAAACAGTTTCCCCCTATTTCCTCAGTTTTTCTCCATAGCAGTTGTCACTTGTTTTAGAAAAGCTATTGGGTAATTTAAAAAACAATAAGTTATGTGACTGTCATCACAATGTACATTTACTAGTAAATTATTAGCTATCAAATACAGGGCAGCAACATTTAAAATGGGACTCTTGTATATGTGTATCCCTTCGAGGGTGTGCTGGTTTAAATCATTCTTAAGGTCTAAAGCAGGCAGTGGTTAAAGGAAACTGATTCAATTAAGGGTCATTTATGTAATGGGTTTAATCATGTCTTTGATTCTTAAAACCAGAAAAGGTATGCTGTTTCACATCAGTGTAGATTCTGATTTTTTGTTTAAAGCTCACCAGAATATGCACACCAGAAGATACAGTTAGGAATTAGGAATTTGTATGCACAGTAAATATGTGTGCCATAAATTCTTTATTCTAGTAATAAAATCTTTGGTGAGGCTTTTTTTGTTAGGAGTTTTTTTTGTTTATTTTTTGTAGTAGTGTACTCAGTTAGGAACTATATAATTTACAACAGCTTCTTATAACCATTGTCAGATTTGTACACAGAACTGTATCATTTATAAGGTCATGTAGATGCCAAGATCAGTCCTGGATATCAGCAGCTGCAGCAACAGCAACTATATGAACTGAGATTGTTCGACAATCTTTTACACACGGTGTTTGAATGAATACCAAAGTTCAAACACTCAGCAGTTGAGTAGCTCATACAACAGTGTTTTTGCAGCGCCCATGTAAACGCATAATGAAAAACTGATTAAAACTGATTTTCTCTATCATGACCTGAATGGTTTGACATGTCAAAAAACTTTTATATTCTGTCAGTTCAATGCAAAAGAAAATGTATCATTTTTTTTCTGGGTCTGATTTATGTAGACAATTTCTTGACATTGGCTGAACAATATTCATTGCCATAGCATAGGGTTCAAATCAGGACATCAAGCTGTGTCTCAACTCATGCATATGAGAATTTGAGTGCACTGGATTGTAGTGTGTAGTGTTTAGAATGCACTTCTCTAGTGCACACTGTTGTGGGCAAGTATTGTCAAAAGTAAACTTCCATGACATAGGCAAAATGGTGTCTGTTTAGTCGGTGCAGTATTCTTTCATACAGAAATTTGTGGCCGTTATGAGTATAAATTTTTAGTGCACTAAAAAGTATTCAAAATCTACCAGTGTACACAGCTTTCCCTTTTTTCATTCTCATCATGTCTTAGACTTTTCCCCTTTTTCAGTAGAGAGCAGAACTCTTGCTTTCATAAATGACCAATCCAAGCCCCGAACCAGCAAAGTAGCTTTGTTTACATTTAGCCAGGTGTTGTAAAGCGCATGACTTTTACAAAACTTTACTTACACACGTACACTTCACAACATATTTGTCCATTAGTCATCAATAAAATAGACTTAGGATTAGTGAAAATAATTCTTCATCAATATGCAATTATGTTTCTTGAATTTGAATTTGAATCACCTTATCTGCGGACATTGAGGCCTTAAATTCCTTAGATGAGATCCTTAGATGCCGATCTGACTTGTGCGAGAGAACTCCAGGCTACATAGTTTTTGGCTTTTTGAACAGGAGTGGGGAAGGGTGGGTGCAGAATCTCTTGGGGCAGGAATGCATGCTTGTTGTTTGTCTTGGGTGCAAAAATCGCCCCCATCTGTTAGAGAGAGATGGTGTCTTAGTGTGTGTAAATATACTGTAACAATTGTGTACTTTACTCTGCACAAGTGCAGATTTTTGGCTTGAAATGGAATTTCTGATTGCTTTCAAGGAAAGGAAAAATTGGAGACATTCCAGTCTCCACTTTCCAAGCTGTACATGTATATTTATGGCTGGAAGCTCTTAAATTAGTTACATTAGAGACATACTGCTGTGACAGACTACTAAACTTGTTTTAATAGAGCTTTTTAAAGTGCCTGTCTCAAATGTATTTGTAGAATTTATATAACCAGTTCAAGAAGAATATTGCTAACGAAAAAAAAAAAACATTCTGCTAATTGAAAGGATTTTTTTTACTTCCAAGTGTGTAATTATTATTTAACAAGTGTGTAAGTTAGTAATATGCTGAGTTACTGGAGCGACTGGCAGTACAGAACATAGGATACAGATTCTATTATGACGGCAGGGGATATAGAGGCCAGGTGCCTGGACGTAGTGGCACCTTTAATCAGCCTTACCTCACTGCATTAAACGAAGAACTTTAAATACATTGCCACCTTGCCACAGGCTCATTGTATTGTGTTGCATAGTGTTCGTGTTTTTGACATCTGCACTGTCCACAAGGTCAGTGCTTTTGTGTTCACTGACACTTGTGTCAGCAATTTTTCATCTTTTTTGGAGAACAGTCACAGTACAATCCCCAGCGGCAGCATGACCGCAGCTTTAAATACGATTCTACAGATGAATTGAAACTGAACTGAATAAGCTGTAGTGTAATATATATATATATATATATATAGTGGTACTTTTTTGAAGATAAAAAAGGCTTAATATCATGAATGAATGTATGATTTTCCAAAATATTTTATAATGTGTAAATTGATGTAAAAGCAGTGGTAGAACAGCTATATGATCATGACAAATAAATAATTAGAGTTTAAAAAGTGTGAAAAAGTGTGAACATTTGTGAAATACCTCTAAGAATATTTTTACATTTCCTATTACAGGTAGAGAGCTGTGGATCCCTGACTGAGCTGGTTGGTGCTTCCAAAAGCCACAGAGGGACAGGACTCCAGTCCTGCCCTCAGCTTCAGGTCCAGAATGGTGATATAGGAAACAGGTCCACCGAAGGTTGTCATCCCATGCAGGAACACAACGCTCCTGGAAACTGCCTCTCTCGGCAGGCCCCAGGCTGCAGCATGAGCCCTTCCCACAAGAACAGATTTGGCATCTGTCAGGACAAGTGCAGCCCAGAGAAGGACAAAGAAGAGACGATGCCAACTTTGCCTCGGAAAAAACGAGGAAGACGGAAACTAGAGAGACCCACAAAATGTAAGCGATGTTAAGTCTTATAATCAAATAATCAATCGTGTACAGTTAGGAATTGAGACTTATTGTTCAATATACTTTTGTTTATGAAGTTTATGTAACCAGTACAACCACTATTGATTATCTTTTAATCAGTTTTTCATTATGCGTTTACATGGGCGCTGCAAAAACACTGTTGTATGAGCTACTCTGCTGAGTGTTTGAACTTTGGTATTCATTCAAACACCGTGTGTGAAAGATTGTCGAACAATCTCAGTTCATATAGCTGCTGTTGCTGCAGCTGCTGATATCCAGGACTGATCTTGGCATCTACATGACCTTATAAATGATACAGTTCTGTGTACAAATCTGACAATGGTTATAAGAAGCTGTTGTAAATTATATAGTTCCTAACTGAGTACACTACTACAAAGATAATGACAGGAGGGCTCGGATCTCTACCCCATGGTCCCTACCAGTTGCTATGACAACTTTTGGCACTATGCAGTGTATTATAAACATTTTTCTTGCTTTTATTTGTCATAAATACAAATGCACAATATTTGTGCATTTGTGCAACAACATTTTTTTCCCATTTTACAACTGGGGTCAGAGCACAAGTTCAGCCATTGTATGGCATCCCTGGATTATACTAGAAGTGTGTCTCAAAGTGCACACTTACGTTAAGTGCACTGAGTTTTGGCACTTAAGTCATAGTGCACATTTTCATGGGTAAGTGTCCCAAATAGAACACTAAACTTTGTTTACGTGATATTTATGCTTTTATATTCTTTTGTTTACCCCCTACTAATGAATAATTTCAATAAAGCTACTTGCCTGCACTTCTTATTTGACGTTGGCCGGTATAAACCGGTCGTACCCATTTCATTACGTCAGCAAAATGGTGTTTGTTTATTGTGTGTAGTGTGCATCATTACACACTGTATTTTTGGCTGTTTTTAGTGCACCATCCGGGTACTTTGTGTTTGTACACACTAAAACTTTGTCCTTAAAGTATGCAAGTGCGTGATTTAGGACACACCTATGGTTAAGTCAGAAGTACTTAATAATAGTCAAAAGCTACTACTTTAAGCACTTAGAAATTATTTAAAATAATCAGTTACTTCAGAATATATAAAATTGCTGATCTTCTTTTACTGGCTGCATAAACTTCATAATTAAAACAAAGTGCATAAATAAATACAGTGGATTCTGGTTAATTGGACCACCAGTTTATTGGACCAAATCCTAAAGTACCTAAACAAATTCTATTTTACATACATGTAATTTTGTTCAGTTATTCGGAAAATTCTGCTTAATCGGACCAAATAATGTGAGATCGTCTTTGTTTGAGGTGATTTTGTTCAAGTGCAGTCGGTGAAGAGAACATGTTAAATCACACTGGTTAAATTCGTCAAACGTTGACTGTAATTTTATGCTGCCTCCCGTCACACCCCCTCTGATTGTTACTCTCCGACAAGGGGCATCTGTACCAGTACCTGTACACATCTGTACATGTATAGATCTGTTCCTGTACCTGTACACACCTGAATTACATTTGGGATTCATTTATGTCTTGTATTTAAGCCTGTGTTTCCTGGATGTCGGGGTCAGATCATGGTTTCATTTACGTGACCATCGGTCTCTCTGTTTTGTTATAACATTTCATTTAAATTAGTCTGTTTGCGTCCGTGTCTGTGTTCGTGTGATCTAACCACAGATTCCTAACACTGAACCTAAACACTGTGATGTAGATCGTTTTGAAAAACTTTCAAAAAAATTGTAATGAACAAAGTTCTTAAACAACCATAGTTCTTATTTGTATGCTCGCTATATGAGTACATCACACAATAAAGGTTTATTAAACATTTAATATGTTACATTAATTATAACACGTAGAGCACCGTTTTAGAACACCGTTTTAGAGCATGTTCGTTTAAAGGGACCGGCCGGATATTAGGACCAAAACGACTGTGTCCCGATGTGGTCCGAATAACCGGAATCGAGTGTATAATTAATAATATCATGATGAGTATATTATAAAGATAACTCATGGTACCCTTAGTTTCCTCTATCCCTCAGTGCCTGTTTCCACTTTGCTTTGGCTGATGATTCTTTTGGCTGCAGTCACAGTTTTGGAAATTTGCCTGCTGTGGTTGTTTAGTGCACACATTACGGAAAGGGTTGATGGTATATTGCATTGGAGGTCTTAAATTACATTTAGTTAAGTCTTAAATACTATCTTGCCCCTCATTCGCTTAAATTTTTCTATGTGTTAGTGGTATTTAGGCTGTTTTCACAAATGAACTATGCTGATTATGAAAAAAAGCATTGTACATCATCCTGTGTATGTTGGGTCTTTAGAGGTATAGGCTTTTTGAAATATTAGATGTCTTATTATTCTGCCTAGTGAGTCATATTCAAATTTGAATGTAATATTCAGTGTAGAACGAGTCAGTATCGCACATTCATTAAGGCAATCCCAGAATTCAGAGTGGAACTACTTCTCTCACAAAACAATGGACTTGGCGGCTGATGCGGGACAAACAACAAAGTAATTTTTCTCGAGTTAATACATTTTTGTTAATATTCAATATCTATAAATTTGTTGAGCTAGCGCAGTAGTGAAATAAGTGGTTTGCTAAGTACTGTTTTTATCTTCTCAACAGATTTATTGTCATAGAAGAGGTACACATGTATAGTCACACAATTTAAGAAGTAAATTGAACCAGAGATACATAGACAAACAAATACATAAAATATAATAATAACAATCACAATATGTTAAATTATTTAATTACATTCAACATTCTATAATATTTGGTTTTGATGAAGACCATTTTATTTTATGAATGTGATACCCACAACAAGGTCAGTCAAGATCTGGAGTGAAGAGGCTGATTCATCCCTTCAGCAGCAGCTCCAGCACACTGATTGGAGTGTATTTGCAGCCCAGGCCACCATGGACTCACACACAAACATTGACATTTATACAAACTCTGTCCTAAAACATATTAACAGCTGTGTGGACAGAGTGACAACCCACAAAACAATAAAAATCTTCCCAAATCAGAAGCCTTGGATGAACAGAGAGGTTCGCCTTCTGCTTAAAGCAAGAGATGCTGCCTACAGATCTGGTGACCAAGAGGCTTACAGCCTAGCCAGAGCCAACCTCAGAAGAGGCATCTCCAAGGCTAAACACTGCTACAAACAGCGGATTGAAGAGCACTTCAACTCCTCTGACCCTCGGCGTATGTGGCAAGGCATACGCACAATAACCGACTATAAGTCGTCGAGCACTGCTCCCCACACCAACGGTGCCTCACTGTCTGATGAGCTAAATCATTTTTATGCTCGCTTCGACAGTGGGAATAAGGTG
>JAOUQU010205835.1:0-14080 GCA_028566735.1 Ammoglanis amapaensis | reverse complement strand
ACATGGAGCTTACCGCGTTCCGTCCGCCTTCCAGCTAACCTTGTAGCCGTTCTTCTCCAAGAAACGAATGTTGCGTCTGTCCATGGAGACGGGCTGCGCCCCGGGGAAGCCGGACCTAAAACACACACACACACACACACACACACACACACACACACACACACACAGTCACAGTGAGAGAGAAAAGATTCTCATTTATATGCTGTCTCGAACTGAACTGAGTTCGGCGTTCCTCTCTGAGGTGATTAGCCTCGTCTCTGGTGTTGCCTCTAGCCTCTCGTCTCGGGTTGCCAGACGGAAAACAAACTACTGAGGCTTTCAAATTTTGTCTAGCCTGAGGTGGACAGCGTTCCATTCCAAAGTGACCAGCACTGGTCAGCAAATAGAATTAGAATTTCATTATTCATAAAGGTTTTTTCATCTAATCCAGGTTCACCACTGTATTACCCTTTCTGACACAATCTTCCTTATTTGTCCTGGCACTCCAATACACATATTTGTGCATCCTTGTAGCTAGGCCAAGGATAGCATTGTACGGTTTTGGACTGTACGCTTTTGGACTGTTGCAGAAAACCGGAGTGGCCGAGGAATAATCCACAAATACACATGAAAATGATGCAGAGTCGGCACCGGCCTAAGAATCGAACCCACTTGCCGTGTGGGGGTGACTTAATTTAGGCCACTACCTATTTAGGCACGCGTCTCGTCACCTCATTGATGTTTTCTTTTTGTAGTGCTTAACATATGGATCACCTGAGTACGTTTTGGAGATGGTCGAGGCCGGTCGTCGATTCTCTATCCTCTTTGAGGCCAGAACGTTCTCGTGCTGTGTAGTACATCCCCGTCGCTAAGAGGTGCCGTAATGACGAGATGATCGTCGTTTTCACTTCACCCGTGAGAGGTCAGACTTTTATAACGTCACGGTTACGTGTCTCTTTGATGTCATTTCGAAGCACGGCTACACGGCGCGGCGGTGACGAAACATCCGGACCTCAAACCTCGTAACGGCTTAACGAATGAGCCGCCGTTTCTTAAAGCCCCAGATAAAACTTTTGACAGTTTCTGTGTGTTCTGAAAGTGTTTCTGTGGGCGGAGGGGAAGCTGTGTGTGCTGATGTGGTGTCTCGCATCATCTTGATAAGAGCAATCCCGCCACCCACAAAAAAATCATCGAAAAACCAACGCTCGCCTTAGACTGATGTAAAGCATCTTACCGACCATTTTTATTTCTATATAAAGATAAAAAATTATAGCCGAGTCATTTTTCACATCAGTAACTGTCTCCTCAGATTGTTGGCTCAAATTAAAAACATTTCAAATCGTCACCGGAATGATCGTTGACTCCATAGAGTCCATGCGTCGCCCCACGTGCACCTCCTCCTAAATATTCTAACTACACTGAACGCAGAAATGATGAAAGAACCACAAACAGTAGCGACAAAACACCACAAGGGGGAACACTCTAGCCATGGAAGCAATAATAAGTCCAAAACCATGCAGTCGGTGCAGAGTAAAGCCAGGCAGACACGAAGAGAACATGCAAACTGTGCACAGAAAGCCTCGGGTCTACCCGGGAATCGAACCCCAAACTGTAAGACTAAGCCGTCCCTGTGTGTCTATCATGGATGGATGGATGGTTGGATGGATGGCACTCACTTTTGCCATTCGCAGTACTCCTGGCACCTCCGCTGTACCTGCCCCAGCTTGGGTTGTGATGACAGCTGAGTCACGGCTTTAACCGAGACGCCTTCCAAAAACACGGCTCCCTAAAAATAAACAGAGAAAAGTGAAACAAAAGTTGTTTAAAGTGAACCATCGATTCAAACGATTCCCCTCCCGGGTGAATCGATTCGCATGGATTCTTGCTGAATCGTTACATGCCTACATAGTACCGTGTCCATGCCTTGTATGTGGCACCGTGGTCGGGTTTTATAACAGGAGTGACGATGCGGTCACATGTCTATCGCTTCCTCCTACACACGGTCATCAGCGGAGTGCACGCCGGGGCCCGGAAGTACGACGAACGTTAATGATCAGAGACCCGAATAGAACGACCTGGACTCGTTCGATCTGGGATTTGATCTCACGCTCTACAGGGAAGTGATTCCACCAGGAAGCAGCGACCAACTCGATCGCGGCGAGTTTCTTTCGCTCGGTCAATCGGATCGAAGACGACCGGCTGCCATTGAAGCTCTGATATTGTGTGTGTGTGTGTGTGTGTGTGTTTGTGTTAAACGCCGCTCACCATTTTCAGCTTTTCTTTTTTCTTCCTGCCCGGATTGGAGCCTGACGAGCTCGGGCCGGAGTCTTGGCCGATCACGTTGCCGTCGTCGTCCACGTTGTCGCTGCCTTCTTCGAAGCACCAGTCGGGGAGTTCGGGGGCGGCCGGGGCGTCGTCCGGGTCACCGTAACGCCGGAACAGTTCCTTCAGGTAGTCTTGTTTGTAGATGCCGGGTGAGCGAGCGTGAGCGAATGCTGCCACCGCCGCCTCGATGCTAAAGAGAAAGCAACCAGAAAGAAGTGTGAACAGCAGCACTGAGCACAAACGTCTAAGACATGAGATTATTAACGCTATACCCGTGCTGATTGGTTGATCGAAACATGTAAAGGAATTCTTTTGTGTTTATAAGTGACAGAATTAGTAATGAGTGAGTGAGGATTTGTCGTTTATTTATAAATGTACCGTACGATATATTATTGCGTGACTGGTTTCTTGGTATCCTGCATCAGCAGCTGCTATTCATATCCCAGTCTACTATGGGACTTCTTACTATTTTTCGGTGACCCCGATGGGCCCGTGCTGGGGTGTTGAGTTCGATGGCATATCGAATGAACTATCGAATGTAGGAAAGTCAGAAGCGGGTAGGGAAGAGCCAAGTGTCAGCTTTGAAGGTACTCGGAAAGTGAGATGATTAGCGAGTGGTCCACCATTTGTTCCCAAAACAGCCCGGTAACCATGACGCACTGTATATTCTGACACCGTATTTAAAATCAGAACCAGCATTAATTCCTTTCGGAGTCTTTTGAGATACCGTAACTAAAATAAACAAAAATGTTTTAGGCAGGAAATGTTTAAGGCATCCAGTGTTAAAACCGTGCCAGATGTAACGATACACTGTACACATGTTCACCATACGATGTCTTACACGACATAAAAGATCAAAGACAAATGATTCTCTCTCTCTCTCTCTCTCTATCTATTCGTTTATCGTCCGTTTTCCCAGTTCCTGGGGTAGGACGTTAATGTCTGGAGCAGAGTTTTGTGTCCAGATGCCCTTCCTGACGACAACCACCAGTAAGTGGTGGGAACTTGCGAGACTACTGGCCAATTTCACATTTCCGATTCACCTAGTGCATGTTTTTGGACTGTTGGAGGAAACCGGAGTACCCGGAGGAAACTCACGCTGACATGGGGAGAACGTGCAAAGGCGCACAGAAAGCCCCCAGCCCGACCCGGGGATCGAATCCGGGACTTCTTACTGTGAGGCGACAGTGCTGTAACCACTCATATATATATAAATGACTTAATGTGAGTAGCTAAACATCTAGACCTCGGCTCCACCAGAACTCTTGTTCACCATGTTTTAGTATTAAATAGCACAAAATAATAACCAGCAAGGCAAACAGATTTGGGTTATAACATTTAAGTATAGATGGCGGTGTTCAGGGCACATTAGTGAAAACCCTGTCTGTCACCTTTCACCAAGAGGATCTCCAGAGATTCTCAAGTGCCACTCAAGAACAGGTTCAATCCTCCGGCTGTGGTCGGGATGAATGCCGGAACGGCGTCTGATCCTGCTCTGATTAAGATGCCAGTAAAACGTTTTCCTATGCCAGGCACGAAATTTCGGTTCTGTCAGGGGAATATGGGGGTAAATTTCAGCTCAGACCCCGAAGCACAACTTATAAAGGTGAGGCAGGTTGGATTTGTGTTTAAAAAAAAAAAAAGCTAAGAGGTCAGAGCAACTCATTAATGAAGAACCACTGACATTTACCACATTTACCAGGCTCTCCAAAGAGAAAGCGTTCGCCGGGAGTCATTCGTGAGTTTCACATTGTGCTAATATGGACTATATGACCAGAGCGAATGGACAATCCTCTACCGGCTCCGACCATCGGTTCAAATCATTGTTTTCTTTTTTTTTACCTCCAATAAGACTCCAGCGAGTTGTTTCAAACCCTTAACAGAGCCTTTCAAACCCACCTCACTAACAAGGATCGAGCCAGAACTTCTTATTTATCCCTTCCTGACCTCGCATTTGCCGGTTTGACTAACACACTCCCAGAGAGCCAAAGCTAAAAACAAGTGATTAACCAATAGCACAGATAGCAACCGGACCGAACGTCCAGGTCGTCAAATGTATCCGGAACCATTCTGACTGCAGTGCATCCCAAAGCTACTGGCTAAAGTGTGGTAAATGTTCCAAACAGACCGGACTGTTACGTTAAAGTCTGGGGAATTATGATCTTCCAAGCCATATCAGTTCTAATCATGTGACTGGTTGCATTGTTTTGCTGGAAGATCCCATTTGCCAGGACCTACCTGCTGTGCTACCCACCGAGCCACTTTGCCACCCTAACACCTATAAATGAAGTATCGAGGTCAAACAGCCAGTTAAATATTAAACGGCTGAAATTTAAGTAGTAAGTCTCAAAATAAACACAGCAGGCCAGACTTGATGAAAGTTCTACATCCTACCCAGTTGGGTAAAATAAATACCGGCCGTTGTGCTGCAATTACAGGATTGTAAAATGTGTCTGTCTGGTTAAAATCGTTACCGAACACGTGTCTCTTCAAAGATTGTACTGTTTACAGTGGTATTATTTTGTTTTATGTCGCTGCCTGATCCTCATGTCTCCCACCTCATTCATTTCCTGCTATAAGCTTCTGCGGCTTTACAAGCTCAGCATCTGTTTAAAGGCTT
Organism: Ammoglanis amapaensis; assembly: GCA_028566735.1. NCBI lineage: Eukaryota > Metazoa > Chordata > Actinopteri > Siluriformes > Trichomycteridae > Ammoglanis > Ammoglanis amapaensis. The sequence continues at coordinate 9,156 of JAOUQU010205835.1, read as the reverse complement.
TAAGCGGCTGTTTTATCTCAACGCCGAGGCGGGAGGAAGAGTCTGGTCACTGATACGGCAAGACAAATTCATCCGAGAGCCAGAACTTCAAACCGGAGCCGATGGAATGTCGAGTACGCTCGTTATCCAGCATGATACGAACGCTCTTAAAATCCTGTTTTGCTAAGAGATAGCAGACGCGCTAACGTCAAGCACGTCTTCGTTTAGGCTGAGGCGAGTCCTGGACGTGTTTTCCAGCTGATGCTTCACGGCATTTTTTTTTAACAGCGCAAGGCATCTGGTCTTCTCTGTGAAAGTGTAGCGGTTTTTTTTTTTCGGTTTATAGGTTCATAATTTAGAGATGATCACTGCTGTAGAGTGTGAAATAGCACGGGCTGTGATTCTCGTCTATTTTGACATTTCGAGGATCGGGGCTTGTTAAAGGAAACAACGTGGAAAGGAGAGTCGACTTCTCTTTTTCATGTCGGTTCTTTTATACTAAGTGCTTTAAAGCTCAATATGGTTCCTGGGAAAGTGAAGGTAGTTTGGCTACGATGAATTCCTTTCAGCTGCTCCCAATAAACATCGGCACACACGATCGTCCTTCACTTTGTTGATTTGGCATAGTTCTACACCAGATGGCATTTTCAAGTCTACGTGGGATGGGAATTACAGCACACTGGGCATCCTAGTGACCAAGGTGGCGCCCAGCCTATCGACACCAATGAAATTCAAACGAAGGTGTTCGGACTCTCGGTGCTGGTGTGCAGTTATGAGTCCACCTTCGTCTCGTAGCCTAGACAGTCCGCAATATACTATATTACCGCTACTTGGCTTAATGCTTATGATACTGGACCAGAGAGCAGATGGCTTGCCGGTCCAACCAGTTGCCACTAGTGGGCTCTTGAGCAAGACCCTTAACTCTTGATTGCTCAACACGGTGTTCTGTTGTATGTGTCAACAGTCGCTTAATGTAAACGTTAATCTTACCATGTCAAGTTAAGTCAACTTTATTTATATAGCGCTTTTTATAATAGACATCGTCTCAAAGTAACTTTACACAATACAGGACCAACAGAAACCCCCTGTTGAGCAAGATGAGGGCGACTGTGGCAAGGAAAAACTCCCTGAAAAGTACAGGCTCAACATGGCCCATTCTTCTTCACTAGTCCTTGTATGCAGCAGTATTGGAACTGCAGTCTGGACTTCAGTTCTTAGCCTCAGCGGGTGAACCGGTTTCCATCAGAATGCCAGGAAGAAACCTTTAGAGGAACCAGCCGCAGCAGGACCCCTGGACCCCCTATTTGGAGGCTGTATGGACATAGAAAGGATGCATGATTGGATGCATGTCAAATAAATATGCAAATAAAAGAGTAACAGGTATATTGTGTCCTTGGGCAATGAGGTACTTATTACATATTTGTTTACACCAGACCAGGGGTGTCAATAATTGTTTGGCATGAAATTGACATCACATTAGTACTGTTGTACCTGGACAACTTGGAGAGAAGCTGATCTGCATATGAACTTGTCTAGTGTAGGTAATGAAATGCACACCATTGCTACACAAGTGTCGGGTGGTGAGTTAGTTTTGTCGGGCAAGGGGGGGGTCATTAAACCAAATATGATACTAATTAGTTGTGCGATTAAAGTGCTCTAGAAGTTTCTAAAATATTCTAAAACTCGAATATCTCTAGCTTTATAGTTCAGACCCGCTAGCGCTTTTCCTCTCCCTCGTGCTCAACAGGAAATTAATTACAACACCGCATGTGGCCAGACATGTTGTTCGCCGACACGCCCGGTCTGATGGAGTCCAGCTCCCGCTCGGCACCCGGTGGCTACAGTTAGTGCTGAAAGCTACAACAACATGAGAATTTCCACCACTGGCACCCAGTTTCCGGACTTCAGCGGAGTCGTGCGGGTGATACCCGAGCATTTATTTGATCACGTAAACCGTGTACGCCCCGACACGTCGGGTGTCTGGCTAGCTTCAGGACGACGTGTTAATTTGTTCTCACACAGGGGAGAAAATGGCTGCATTCTCGCCCTCACGTCAGGGTGAACGTATCATCATTATTTTTATTATTAGCACTGTTAACTATTAAAAAGTTTCTGTTTTACACGGCTGGGTATATTTATTGATATTTTTATAGGATTGTAAACCGTGAAAATAATAATAATCTGTACGAAAATGTGAGTTAAAGAATTAAAAACATCACATTTTGGGGAAGAAAACATAGAAGAACGTAATTAATTATGTGTAAAAATGTACGAGTCTTACCCAAACACACAGATCTGTGTAAAATGTAACCGTGGTCATTAAAAAGAGGTACTTAAAAAATAATTGCTATGAGGCATTGTGAAAAATATTTTAAGTCTTCCCATACGCACCTGTTTTCAGGTCCAAAATATTTTCCCATCGACTACGTATGATGGGTTTAACCTCTAGAGACCCGGTGTCCTCATATGAGGACATTACATTTCTGCTTCTCTGCACCATTCTACCTCATTTTTAAAAATTGTTTACTCTTTGGCCTCAAATGGAGACACTGCCCGTACCACCTAGTGGTCATATGAAAACATAACACTCAATTGATTAAATTATTTTCAAAAGTTGCTTTTTTATGTACAATAACATGATCACTTGTGTTTATGTATTCTAATGTTTACAGTTTCTCAAATCAATCAAACAGTTTTGTTCTTTGTTAGTCGATTGTTTCTTTATTTTAGACCTACTGTCTCCATACGAGGACGTTGTACATGAAGCCGTTTTTAGAAAAAAAACAAAGACAAAATATAATTTTTATGCTTGTTAGGTCCTACTAATCACAAATAGCTAGACGAAATAAAAAAACGCACATCAGGGTTTTAAGCCTCGCAAGCATCTCGGTGTCGTGCTTTGAGAACGTTATTATGGTGACGTAGATGCTTTGAGAAGTTGGCATGAAGGGGGCAAATAGTCGTCGTCCTCGTACCACACACATACACACACACACACACACTCGATGTAGCTTAAAGCGAGGACGTTAAAGATCTCCGAAGTGAGTTTTCTGTGGTTCTGTGGTTGAAAGTTGCAGGTATAAATCTACCATTCTTTTTGTTCAGTGTTTAACAATTGACGACTGTATTTTCCCATGAGAGGCCTACTGTTCAAAGTGGGTTGTGGATGGGAAGAGTAATGAAGCGGAACCCAAAACAGAGCTCACTTATTAAAACACAAGTCGGAAATCAATCAGACCGAGGGAGCGAAAGAAAAATATCCAAAAAAAAAAAAAGGTAGATGACATTGCAGCTCTATGGGGTCACGGAGCATATGGAGCTATTACTCTGTTCATGGGGGGTTTACTAATGCACATTTTACCCCCCCACACACACCCCTTCTCACCCCCACCTCTCTCACCCGTTCTCGTTTTCTTACTTTCTTTTGCTTTGCATGACTTATTTTAGTGCTTTAACCCCAGACAGGCAAACAAACACAAAACTTTGGATTAATTAGGCGCACAGCTTTGATATGAAAAAAATAATAATAAAATTAAAACAAACTACAATTATTCACTTTCTGTAGAAATGCTCCAGGCTTAGTTTAATGGGTGCAGTCAAACTAGTCCGCTTTATATGAGCACGTCACCGAACCGGGAGCTGAAAATCAATCAGATGAAGGAGGAAGAAGAAAAAAAATAAGTTGCATGACATTGAAAATCCAAAGGGTCACGGAACACATGGGCCTATAATTCTCAGTTACACACACACACACACACACACACACACACACACACACACACTTTCTCCCTCTATTGCTTACATTCGCTCTCATTTTTAACCCAAGCATCACACAATGAAATGTGTCTGTTGAATACATGGAATAAGCCTTCGATTGGCTCACCGTACTGAACGTCCATGGATTTTTCTCGTCTTCTGTCCGTGACTGATGGTCTAAATGTTCCTATAAACGAACCCACTTTATATCAGCAGAGAGAAACCACAAACCATTATAATCACTAAGGAGGAGGTAGACGCCATGCCGAGAGTCATTATAATAATTACTGTTATTGTATGTACATGTTTCAATCGGCGCATTCTTAAAAACCGACAACGGTAAAGCTGTAAAATAGATTTATTAATAAAACATTTCTATAGAATGAACGTTCGTATCGAGTTGTTACTTCTGTGTTTGTGTTACGGATTTGACCACCAGTTTGAGTCAGGTGTGTGTGTGTGTGTGTGTGTGTGTGTGTGTAGCTAAGAACTTGTTTTTAATGCTTGTAAATAAATGTGAATGATTATCTGACTTTATTTTGCTCAACATATATTTTTTATGTACTCGAATCAAAGCATTTTTAAAAAATCACCGTTCACATCTATTGTAAAAATAAATATAAAACATCCGCTTTGTCTGAACTCTGCATTCGTGAAGGTGTCCAACAAATCACTTCCATCCTCTTTTAATCCAAATCATTATTTACAGTCATGAAATCAGAAGACTTAAAGATATCGTCAAACTGATCTCAGACCTGCTCCAAAAGTCAAACGCATCCATTATCTTAAAGATGACAGACAGAGAGAGAGACACACACACAGAGAGAGACACAGGGACACAGAAAGACACAGAGAGAGACAAAGAGACACACAAAGAGAGACACACAAAGAGAGAGCGACAGAGAGACACACACACAAAGAGAGAGACACAGGGACAGACAGAAAGAGAGAGACACAGAGAGAGAGAGTGACACAGAGAGAGAGAGACACAGGGACAGAGAGAGAGAGCGAGTCACAGAGAGAGGCAGAGAGAGAGACACACACACACAGAGAGAGAGAGAGAGCGACAGAGAAAGAGACACAATCACAGAGAGAGAGCGACAGAGAGAGAAAGGGACAGACAGAGACAGATACACACACAAAGAAAGAGAGAGAGACATACAGAGAGCGAGAGAGACCAAGAGAAAGACACACACACACACACAAAGAGAGAAAGACAGTCAGACAGACAGAGAGAGAGAGAGAGAGAGAGAGAGAGAGAGAGAGAGAGAAGGACAGAGAGAGAGAGAGAGAGAGAAGGACAGAGAGACAGAGAGAGACAGACAAAGAGAGACACACAGACACACAGAGAGAGCGACAGCGAAAGAGACAGGGACAGACAGACAGAGAGAGAGAGAGAGAGAGAGAGAGAGAGAGAGAGAGAGAGAGAGAGAGAGAGAGAGAGAGAGAGAGAATAAGGTGACCGGTCACGTATGTCCATGTAAATTTCCTGCTGACTGTGATGAGATGAAGAAAAAGGAAATTTGATTTGATTAATGACTTATAAATAATAAATCAATAAATGCAAATCAAACAGGGAGTTGGAATCGTTACGTTAGTCTCTGTGGACGGTGAAGACGTGGAAACAGCTTGCAGAAATGATCTAAAGATATTTTAATGTGTCTGAGTTAATCCATAGTGGATTAGAGATAATGGCTGTATTATAATAACATAATAATGATCATTTTTTGCTATTGTTTTACATTCTTATTATGTCTTTATTTTACAATTGCAAATATTGTCATTATTTTTATCATTATTCTTGATTTTCTTCTTTATTATTATAATTGTCATTAGTTGTGATTGCAAGTATAGTCCATTATTATTACATTTTTATTCTTCTTCATTTATATTATTGATAATATTATTATTGCTTTATTATTATTATTATTATTATTATTATTATTATTATTATTATTATTATTTTATTATTATTATTATTAATATTATTATTATTAATAATAATAATAATAATAATAATATTTTTATTATTTTTTATTATATTTTTTTAATATTAATATTATTATTATTAATAATAATAATAATAATAATAACAAAAATAATAATAATGATAATAATAATAATATTGTTATTATTATTAATAATAATAATAATATTATTGTTATTATTATTATTATTATTATTATTATTATTATTATTATTATTATTATTATTATTATTTTTTATCTGTGTCATTATTATAATCCTGTCATTTGGTCTGTATTATTTTTATTATTAATTTCTTGTTACTATTGTTGTTGTTATTGCTGTTGATGGTGATCTTGCTGTTGCTATTATAATTATTATTAATATTCATGTTGTGGTTTATTCGTCCCCCCATTTAAAATTATTTGGAACAAAGCACCGTGCCTTGGCTAAAAGACTCGCCGGATCCTTTTGTAATTCAGAAAGCAATTGTCCTAAATAAATAAATAAATGTATTTACGTTCGGTTCTTCTAGTGCATTTCTTTATTTTTACTGAACAGATTTATCTTAACGCCGGATCGATGTACAGTAGAACGAGCCGAGCCGAGCACTCGAGCCCTAATGTATTAAACTCACGTCGATAAAGTATTAAAATCTCAGCGATAAGAGTCGACAGACTGCGAGACGTCTCGTGATGAGTGGTGCTGATAAACCTTGGAAATGTTCTGAAGACGTTCGTCCGCCACAACCACTTTCCCAGCTTATCGCAACATGTTTCCTGGCTAGCCGTAACGATAGCACTCAAGAGCCCAATACCACAACGTCTACATCACCAGACTGAAGAGTTATGAATGCGCTGGTGACGGAGTCCGTCTGCAAGGCCCCCTCGTTCACACCGAGTGTGGTTGTGTGTGTGTGGAAGAGAGAGAGAGAGAGACAGAGAGAGACGAGGACTTTCCCTCCACTAACCCTGAGCTATGGGACACAATGGCACATGAAATGAAATGTTTACAAAATGCGCTGGAATGAGACTTCTAGCTCCGATTAAGACGGATATAACAAAAAGTGTGTGATTATTATTTTTAATCTTTCATTTCATGTCTTTACCCACTCCCTTTCTCTATTATCTCTGCTGCCCCACTTCTAATCAGAGGGTAAATCCTTCACCCACCCACCTACCCTTTACCCTCCAACATCTGCTAGACTACCAGGACTTTGACCGGTTACAAGAATCTTTATTTCAGTCACACCCTGCTGATCCGTCTACTTCTGTACTTCCATAGTCTGGTGGTTAGTGTGCAGGACCAGCAATCTGAAGGACATCCTCACACACTGCTAGGTTGCAGCTGTTGGACCCTTGAGCAAGGCCTTTGACCCGCAATCGTTCAGTCCGTAACTGGAATCTAAGTCGTTATGGATAAAGGCGTCTGATAAAATGTAAAATCGGATGTACGTTTGTAGTTTCGGGTCGGCAGAGAAACCGAGCCGAGAGTTTAAAATCTGAGCACTTGTGTGTTCCACTGCATGATGGGAATTATTGGAATTATGATGTTAAAAGTATAAAAATAATAATGACAATGCTTAAAAAAATAACCTCAACTATGTGTTTATGATCAACCAATTTAAGAAATGACACTCATTAGTCCTGGAACTTTCTGTGGGGAGTTTTGCATGTTTTCCCATATGTTTCCTCCTACAGTCCAAAAACATGCCAGTAAAGTAAATTGAAGCTACCAAAGGGTTCATAAATGTGTTTGATGTGACTTACATAAATAAATAAATAATCATTCATGGCACAAGTTGCTGTAATTCATCATGATCAGTTTCAGTCGTCCTTAATACTGCAGCTTATAATAAATAATATTTAAAATGTTTATTTAATTGCAAATAAAAATAAATATAATAGTAATATTATTATTATTGGCATTTATTTGATTATTATTTAATTATTTAATAATATTTCAAACAAACCAATATTTGTTTTACTAAAAATAATAATGAATAAAAAACAAATTAAATAATCATTTATTAATGATTTTTAAATGATTACATAATGATGGCTAGCAAGTACTTTTTAAAATGTGTTTAATATTTATAAAAAATAATAATATTTCAAACAAAGCAATATTTGTTTTACTAAAAATAATAATGAATAAAAAACAAATTAAATAATAATTTTTAATGATTTTAAAATTATTACATAATGATGGCTAGCAAGTACTTTCTATATTCTGTTTAATAATTATAAGAAAATAATAATCGGAGATTATTTTCAATAATCATTTTAATATATCATCCTATCATTTATTATATCATTTTTATAATAATATCTGAATTTTTCCAGTTACTAAAAATAATTAGAAAGTCATTTCAATAATCAATGTAATAGTTAAAAAATAATTAATAGATGATATAAATGTGTTCACATTCGAACTACACGTGGTTTATTTCCCACACACTCGAAGCCCCTGAATTATTACCCCAGTACTTAATTAACAGCTATTTGTTTTTACAATGTAATCTAAGTGAATAAGTGTGGATAATACACTGTGTGTGTGGGTGGGGGGGTGTTTTTATGTTAGTAGACAGCTTTGATTTCCATATTTATTATGATGTTCCACATATTGCACCCTCTACCGTGGACATTCCACCCCACCTCACCGGGTCAGCCTGTATACAACCCTCAAGAGGAACGTAGGTGCCACTGTCCAGACGCCAGTGGAAATACCAACAGTCCTCCCTTAATCTCTGTCCAGCAAACGTGTGTGTGTGTGTGTGTGTGTGTGTGTGTGCAGTAAGCATGGGGTCGTATCCCTGCCGTACTCCCGACTGAGTAAAGAACATTTAAATACTTAATAGGAGTCAGCAGGCAGAGTTTCACCTCCTCGCGGCACACGCATGAATGTAGGTCTTTGTCATGCCTCATTTGCACGCTACCATACGATAAAAGAGTTTGTGTGAATAATGTGCACGCCCGGAGGTCTGGATTCAGACCAAAGGTCAGAGTTCACTAACAAAAACCGCTTTCGTCTTATCGTTTATGAATAACTAATTCCATAAGCTCAGGGGTTCCGAGCTGAGTTTAAAGTTTGTAGTGTACACGTTGGATTCAGAACGATAATCGGACCCTTTGACATTGTGAATTTCAATTTTTCATAACGATTGTTCTGGCATTTTATTTATTAGTTATTACTTGGTCCATAATTATCATGAGATGTTCACTCAATCTTCCAGATTTGTATAAGACACAATGGACCTTTTTAATCTTGACCCAGAATTAATATAAGTATATGTGTACATTAGTGGTGGGACTCGATTAAAAATTTTAATCGATTTATTACAGGATCTGTAATTAATTAATCGCAATTAATCGCAATCATTTTGCTACTAAAATGTTGAATGAATGCACGTATATTCTTAACAACAAACATGTTTATTGCTTTTTGAAATGTTTT
>JAOUQU010205619.1:0-14083 GCA_028566735.1 Ammoglanis amapaensis | reverse complement strand
TTTGTTGTTTTGCTCGGTGTGTTCTCTGCTCTGTGTTCAGGTTCCCATCGCTATCCTGGTTCACCGCTGCTCTTTCCGTACAGCAGCTTACGCCCTGCCGGTGCTCCTCCTGCCTATTGCCTTCCTACGCTCATTGCCTATTACTGATGTGCCTTACATTCAATAAACCCACGTTGTTTTGCATCCACGTCTCCGACTCGCTCTTTATAGTAGTTTGTGACAGATCTTACTCACTGATTTGTTTGAGTATGCTACATTTCCATGCTGCAACAATTGCTTGCTGTTTCCATTTGAGTGTCTTTTTATTTGCATCATACTGGCCATTAAAAATAGGGTATGAACTGATTTACTTGTTTGGCTTCAAGATAGCTGCTAATATATTAATGATTTGCCTCCAGCAGCTTCCAAATTTGTTTGTTTGAACTGTTGATGCATGCTTGTGTTAGTTGCTAACTTTTGTTTATTTGCTTAAACGAACTTGCAATTTCCAAAAAATTAGATTGCACTTTAAGTAAGTCTATTTGCATTGTTTATCTAGAATGGCTGTGTGTATATATCCCAGACAAGCACACTTGTTAAATATTGATGTTTATCCTGTTAAAATTGTTGGCTGAGTCTAAACCTTTTGTACTATAATCTGGTAACATTATTATGTTACTAATCCCAGGTTTATTTCAAAATGCTATTATTCATAATTAATGAAGTAGATATTCCATGAACTCACATCATACAATTATAATAAAATAAATTATATAAACAGTAAAACAAAATTAATCTCACATTTCATTATTGTTCAAATAAAACAAATAACATTCACACAAACAACTAGTTAGTTTGTCACCATATTAATGAATTTACTCAAGTTTGTGGTTCCTTCTTTAAACCATTTAAACCATGATTATTTAAACAGCTGCTGTAGGTCTCACAGGTTCTTCAGAACCATGAAAAGTTTAAAAAACAACTATTTATAAACAAACCTCCTTGTTTGATGTTGCAGCCATGTTAGATTGATGAAACCGCTGACCAAGCTCATTGAATTTCTAAACTATACTCCCATGTCACACATTGTAAACTGAAGTATAAACATGCTAAGTCCCAGCAAATAACTGCTTACCTCTTGAGAAGCTTTCTTTCTGTAATCTTGTGCCACTAAAGTATTCCCATTACTCCCAGAAACCATAGTAGATCCGACACTCAATCTAGGTCCAACTAGCATATACTTTTTATCTCCGGACCTGTACTGGATGCTGTGACACAGTGTCCCATCATACATTGTATCTTGTAAAAACTGAGAAGAATAGTCTGTGGATTTGGAGCACTGCATTACAATCAAGGTGGCTATACTAATGGCAAAAAGCACAGAAACAAAACTCAAGGTAATCATCAAATAAAATGTAGTGTTATTTTCTTCTTGGTCTTTTCCTGAACTTTGAATATCCAAAGAAGCAAAAGCTTCTCTAGGCTCCACAACTTTCAGAATCACAGTTGCTGTTGCTGAAAGTGAAACATTGCCATTGTCTTTAACCAGTATGACTAGTTTATGGTTGGCTTCATCTGTTTCAGTGAACGAGCGAAGTGTCCTTATTTGTCCTGTATATCGGTCCAAGCCAAAAAGACTGTGATCGCTTACTTCCTGCATTGAAAACAGCAACCAACCGTTGTATCCAACGTCTGCATCATATGCCCTTATTTTTATCACCAAGTGTCCCACATACACATTTTGAGGAATCTCTTCCACGCCTTCAGCAGAACCATTAGAACTGATTGGGTATAAGATCACTGGGGTGTTGTCGTTTCGATCCAAAATGAACACGTTCACTGTAACATTGCTGCTTAATGATGGAGTTCCAGAATCCGTAGCAACAACAAGGAACTTAAAGGTTTTCACTGACTCAAAGTCAAAGCTTTGCAGAGCAGATATCTCCCCGTTTTCAGAGTTTATATTAAGAAATGAGGAATATTTATCCTCGCCACTGTTTCTTAAAATTTGGTAGGTAACTAAAGCGTTTTGGTCTACATCATAGTCACATGCAGAGACAAAAAACAAGGACCTTCCTGGTAGGTTATTTTCAGCTAAATAGAAGACATATGGGTTAAGCGAAAATTCTGGGCTGTTATCATTTACATCAGATACCAGAACAGTAACGATTTTGAAAGACGACAGCGATGGATTACCAGCATCTTTGGCAACCAATTTAACATCATATTGAGAGATTTTCTCTCTGTCAAGTAAAGACGCAGTTATCAGTGAATATATATTATGTGTTGCCTGTGTTAACCTAAAAGGTACATCTTCTGGTAAAAGGCAGGACACTTTTCCATTAAGAGCAGAGTCTAAATCACTAACGCTAATAAGAGCTACTGTGGTTCCCAATTTGGAGTCCTCTGGCACTGAACTTGAAAACGACGTTATTTCGATTTCTGGCGCATTGTCATTTACGTCAATAATCTGTATCAAAATGCTCCTGTCCGTTTTTTGGGGTACAACTGCTTTATCCGACGCCTGGATGTCGATTTCATACTGGTCCTTTTGTTCAAAATCTATTTTTCCTTTAACTACGATCTCTCCAGTGATCGAATCGAGATAAAAACGATTACGCACATCAATACCCACGCCATGACCAAAACTATAAAACACTTCACCGTTTAAACCATCATCCAAATCAGTAGCATTTACCTGCATTATCGTTGTACCTATCGGTGCGTTTTCATTCAGTTTAGCCGAATAGGAATCTTTTGTAAAAACTGGACTGTTGTCGTTTATATCTAAGACATTTACAGTTATTTCTAAAGTCCCAGATCTCACAACTTTGCCTCCGTCAAAAGCTGTAAGAATGAGGTTGTGTCTAAAACTGGTTTCCCTGTCTAATGATTTCTGTAGTATGAGAAATGGCATTTTGCCATCCGAACCCCTGTCTTTTACCTCGATCCGAAAATGTTCGTTTTGGCTAAGTTTATATGTTTGGACTGAATTTGTACCACTGTCTGGATCGCGGGCAGCTTGTAGCTGGATGCGTGAACCAGGTACAGTGTTTTCTGCTATTTCTAGATTCATTTTAATGTCCAAAAATACCGGCGCATGATCGTTTATGTCTACTACTTCAATCGCGATGTAATGAATCTCCAAGGGATTTTCAAGAGCTACTTTCAGAGTAAGTAAACACGAACTACCTTTCTCACATACCTCTTCCCTGTCTATTTTCCCGTTAACATATAAAGCACCGTCATTCGGATTCAGCTTAAACAGAGGCGTTGTTGAGACGACACGAAATCCTCTTTCCTTTAAGAATCTGTGATCAATTCCCATATCCTTGGCGACGTTTCCAATAAAACTGCCGTCTTTCTGCTCTTCGATTACCGAATATCTTATTTGTGCCTGGGCTTTTATCCGAAATTGCACCAACAGAGACACGAACACAAGGGTTAGATGCCAAAAAACTTTGCTCCGTCGTTCCATTTTACCAGACAAATACTCCAAATTCTCTAGTGCTAATTAAGACAAAACGTAAAATCCGAACATGTTAGAGTTTATTACTTAAGGCTAAATGATCCATAGCAACAAATGAAATATAATCCTCTTGGTGGATTCCAACCTGAACTGCAACACCAAATAAAACCAAGCCGATGACGCAAACCAACCAGACAACATTTTGGTCAAACGAGAAGTGAACGTTAGTTTATACTGACACCATGTGAATTTAAGGTTCACTGCAAGAAAGTGATGTAAAGTAAAACCAATACATGTGTAGTTTAATATACCACATTCCAAAGCACAACGTCACGAAAAGTTTTAGAGACAAGTTTTAAGGCGGTTACACAATAACCACAATATAAATTTGGGCGATGTCTGCAACGTCATCATTTATCCACTATAGAAACAACAACACCAAAAGTCAGGGTAATTTTTGTTATGAAGTGAAGTCAGTGCTTTTTTGTCAATTTCAGTTATGTAATGCTAACATTAATGCTCAAAAGTAAACAACACAAGCTGTCCTCAAAATTTCATTTTGAAACGCCCTTGAATTTCCATTAACAAAATAACGCAAAATAACAAAGTGCAAATATCAAATCATTGCTCCAGAAAAATATGGTAAGGGTACTCAACTGGCCTACTTGTGGTCCAGATAGTTTGAGAATTAAAAAAAAAATTAGTGACAGACCTGTGGCACACCAAAGTTTTGGCAGAAACAAAAAGAAAACAATCCATTGTTTTGCATCCTGGTGCCAAAACGTCTAATAAATCTGATGAAAAATTGGCAAAGTTGTTAAAAGGTAAATACATTTTAAAAATAGTGTGAGGTGTTTTTAAAGAAGACAAAATATGGGATATTGTTTTTTACTTTCTATAATGTTATATAGTTCTAATTTGGGGTTGTGTCTGTATGTTTACTTAATAACAAAATACAAAATATAACTAATTAAATTGCTTTCAAAGTGAGTTAAGAAACAAGATTAGTCATCCATAAAACCAAGTTAACTTTCCAAACATTGTTAAAATAAACAAACAGACCATTAAGACTGAAAACAAGAAAGATGCAAAAAAGTGATTTGATTATTTGGAAAACAAAAACTTGCAAAGTAGAATTGCAATATAAAATGTGATCACAAGATGTGTCAAGCAAAAATATTTGATATTACGAGTAGATAAATGTGGTTAGCTAAAAGATTATATTTATGGCTTCAATCCATAGGAGACTTCCATGAAAAAAAGCTTACCTCCCCAGAAGTTTGCCTTCTGTGATCTTGAACCACGAGTGTATTTCCATTACTGCCTGAAACTACTGTAGAACCAATGCTCATTCTGGGTCCAACTAACATATAACGTTTATCTCCAGATCTGTACTGGATGCTGTGGCACAGTGTCCCATCATAGGCTGTATCCTCTACATACTTGGATGAATAGTCTGTGGATTTTGAGCACTGCATTACTATCAGCACTAAAATACTTATGAGGAACAGCAGAGAAACACACCCTAATGTAATGATCAAATAAAACGTTACGTTGTATTCCTCCTCATCTTTTGTTGTGCTTCTTACATTTGACGGCCTGGTATGTAGCTCTTTCGGCTCCACAATTTGAACAATGACAGTTGCTGATGCAGAAAGTGAAAAGTTGCCATTGTCCTTGACTAGTATTACTAGCTTATATTCATTGTGATCTGTTTCTGTGAACGAGCGAAGGGTCCTTATTTGTCCTGTGTATCGGTCCAAATGAAAAAGACTGTGGTCACCAACTTCCAGCATTGAAAATAATAACCAGCCATTGTATCCTATATCTGCGTCATATGCTCTTATTTTACACACTAAATGTCCTGCATTCACATCACGTGGAATCTCTTCTATACCTTCAGCCGAACCATTAGAACTCACTGGATATAAGATCACTGGAGAGTTGTCGTTCTGGTCCAGAATGAACACTTTAACAGTGACATTGCTGCTTAATGATGGAGTTCCAGAATCTGTAGCCACAACGTGAAACTTAAATGTTTTTACTGTCTCAAAATCAAAGCTGCTCAGTGCAGATATTTCTCCACTTTCAGAATTTATGTTCAATAATGACTGATACTTGGTTTCTTCATTAAACACTCTGACAATATGGTATGTGATCAAAGAGTTCAGACTTAAATCATGGTCAAATGCAGAAACAGAAAACATAGCATTTCCTGGAACATTATTTTCAGCAACATAAAAGCTGTACGAACTGAGAGAAAATTCTGGGCTATTATCATTGACATCAGATACTAAGACAGTGATTGTTTTTAAAGATGACAGTGATGGTGTCCCTGCATCTTTTGCTAGTAATGTAATAGCATATTGTGATATTTTCTCTCTATCAAGTAATGCTGCAGTTGTTAAGGAATATACATTGTCTTGTGATGACTGAACTAATCTAAAAGACTGATCTCTGAGTAAAGCACAGGAGACTTTGCCGTTGAGACCCGAATCTAAATCGCTGACACTAATAAGTGCTATTGTTGTTCCCAACTTGGAATCTTCTGGTATTGTGCTGGTGAAGGATGTTACTTTAATTTCAGGTGCATTATCATTTATGTCGATAATTTTTATTAAAATACTCTTGTCTGCTATCAAAGGAACAAGTGCCTTATCCGATACTTGAATATCAATCTCAAATTGGTCCTTCTGCTCAAAATCTATTTTTCCTTTTACAACTAATTCTCCCGTTACAGGATCTAAACGAAACAGCTCGCGCAATTCATCGTCCACACCATGAGCAAAACTATAAAACACCTCACCATTTAAGCCATCGTCTAAATCAGTCGCCTTCACCTGTATTATCGTTGTATCTATCGGAGTATTCTCTGTTATATTTGCTGAATAAGAGCTTTTTGTAAAAACTGGACTGTTGTCATTTATATCAAGAACATCTACAGTTATTTCCACAGTCCCTGATTTAGGTGGTTTTCCACCGTCCAGTGCTGTTAGAATAAGCTTATGAAACGAATTTGTTTCTCTGTCTAAGGGTTTTTGTAAAATTAAAAATGGCATCTTACGATCCGAACCTCTGTCTTTAACCTCGAGTTGAAAATGCTCGTTATGACTAAGTTTATATGTTTGGACTGAATTTGTACCACTGTCTGGATCACGTGCAGCTTGTAGCTGAATTCGTAAACCAGTTACAGCATTCTCTGATATTTCCAAACGTTTTTCTTTCTCTTGGAACACTGGAGCATGATCGTTTATGTCAACTATTTCAATCGCAACGTGATGAACTTCTAGAGGATTATCAAGAGCGATTTCTAAATTAATAAAACATGACATCACTTTTTCACAAACTTCCTCCCGATCTATTTTTTCATTAACATATAAGACACCATCACTCTGATTGAGCCTAAACTGAGATTTTCCTGTTGTTGATACGACACGAAATCCTCTCTCCTTTAATACTTTGTAATCAAAACCCAAATCCTTTGCTATATTTCCAACGACAGTACCATGTTTCTGCTCCTCAAAAACAGAATATCTCATCTGCGCCTGATTTTGTTTCCAAAACAGTACAGACAAAACCACAACTGCAAGATTCAATCGCCATGTTGATCCTTTCCTTTGTTCCATTTCTGTGAGAAAAAAATCCAGCTTTGCTCACGTTTATAAATAGCAATCCAAAAAATGTCTTTCCATATTGAATGCTAAGATAGAACGGATAAACTCAATATATGTAATCCAAATCGTTCAGAAACATCGTTCAAGTGCACGGTGGTGTATAGCCACTTTTGAGACTGGCTACAGTCAACGAGATAGAAATGTATAAGAAACCTTAGTTTGCATTATACTGACATCGTGTGATCTCACAGTTCACTGCAGGAAAAGGTTGTCTTTAAAATTACTTTAATATTACGTAAAATTACAAACGTCTGCATGTATATCTGTACATACTGCTTAAAACAGATTTCTTGAGTTCAACACGTTTCGTTTTCTATTAAATCAAACGGTTAAAAGCATGGGTAAATGCGTGTTAGCAACACCAATTAAAACTAACAATCCTTTGGTGGGTATAAAGAATAAAAATATGTTTTTGTCTTTCAGCTATTGTAGTATACATTTGCTTTTGCCTATGTGCAAAATGTTTTTGCATTTTCCCTAAAATATTCAAACTATCTCTTTAAGAGCACTAGTATCTGCTCTCTCCATAAGCATAATATAACTTGGTTCTACAACCAAAGTAGATTAATTAAAACAGATTAAAAACACAATGATTGCACAATCCTTTCCAAATTGCATTTTAATGAATATGTTTAATAAACAGAACCCCAGTGCCGAATATTTCTAAAAATTCAAATGATGCGTGCCACAAAATGAACGTCTCATCCAACTGAACATTTTGCAAAAAAATGTGCTGATGTATGACGAGCTAATACTTAACTATTATAAAGGGTTTAAATGTTTTTAACTGCAAATAACTGTTTGTTTGGTTTTGACATTCTATTTTCAACCTTGAAAGAACAGTAGGTAAAAAGCCTATATTTATGATATTACTGACAATAGTAGTCCAGCCTTAAATAATGTTTGTTTTGATTTTGTGTTTTGGTCTGATGCACCACTCACCAACTATCTATCTATCACGAATTTAATAGCCCAGATCTTCAGTTAAGCTACAGCTAATAACATTTTACTATATTTACTAAAAGGTGTAGTGAATGTAAAATTGTACTTAATGTAGACTGGTAATAGAAGTCATAAACTTAATTGTAAGAGTTAATAATTCACTTCAATTGGGGAAAAGCTTACCTCTCCAGAAGCTTGCTTTCTGGGATCCTGAGCCAGTAACGTTTTTCCATTACTACCAGAAAGTAAAGTAGAACCAATGCTCATTCTGGGACCAACTAACATGTAACGTTTATCTCCAGATCTGTACTGGATGCTATGACATAATGTCCCATCATAGGCTGTATCCTCTACAATCTTAGAAGAACAGTCTGTGGGTTTTGAACACTGCATTACTGTCAACACAATAATACTTATAAGAAAAAGCACAGAAACAAAGCCCAAAGTAACAATCAAATAAAGCATAATGTTGTTTTCTTCGTCGTCTTTTGTTGTACTTCTGATATTCGGAGCCCAGTTAAGTGCCTCTTTGGGTTCGACAACTTTTACAATCACAGTTGCTGATGCAGAAAGTGAGATGTTGCCATTGTCTTTGACCAGTATAACAAGATTATAGTCAGCATGGTCTGTTTCTGTGAATGAGCGAAGGGTCCTTATTTGTCCTGTATATCGATCCAAAACAAAAAGACTGTGGTCACCAACTTCCAGCATTGAAAATAATAACCAGCCATTGTATCCTATATCTGCGTCATATGCTCTTATTTTACACACTAAATATCCAGCATTCACATCACGAGGAATCTCTTCTATACCTTCAGCAGAACCATTAGAACTGACTGGATATAAGATCATTGGTGAGTTGTCGTTCTGATCCAGAATGAACACGTTAACAGTGACGTTGCTGCTTAATGAAGGAGTTCCAGAATCTGTAGCAAGAACGTGGAACTGAAATGTTTTTACTGTCTCAAAATCAAAGCTTTTCAGGGCAAATATGTCTCCGTTTTCAGAGTTTATGTTTAATAATGACGAATACTTATTAACCCCAACCGTGTCTCTGAAAATTTGATATGTGATCATTGAATTTTCATTTAAATCGTGGTCACAAGCTGATATTGAAAATATAGGTACGCCTGGAACATTATTTTCAGTAACATAAAAGCTGTATGGACTAACGGAAAATTCTGGTCTATTATCATTGACATCAGATACCATTACAGTGATCGTTTTTAGTGATGACAACGAAGGGTTGCCTAAGTCTCTGGCAACTAATTTAATAGCATATTTTGATATCTTTTCTCTATCTAATAATGCAGCTGTTATCAATGAATAGGTATTGTCTTGTGATGACTGAATTAAACTAAATCCCTCATCCTCCGTTAACATACACGAAACTTTTCCATTCAGGCCGGAGTCTAAATCTTTGACACTTATAAGTGCTATTGTAGTTCCCAACTTGGAATCCTCTGGTACAGTGCTTGTCAAAGACGTAGTTATAAATTCTGGCGCATTATCATTTACGTCAATCACCTGGATTAAAATGCTTTTATCAGATATGAGGGGCGCTGTTGCTTTGTCTGATACCTGAATATAAATCTCATAATGGTCCTTCTGCTCAAAATCTATTTTTCCTTTTACAACCAATTCCCCTGTTATCGGATCTAAGTAAAATAGCTCACGCACTTCATCGTCCACACCATGAGCAAAACTGTAAAACACCTCACCGTTTAATCCGTCGTCTAAATCAGTTGCATTTACCTGTATTATCGTTGTATCTATCGGTGTATTCTCAATTATTTTAGCCGAATAAGACTCTTTTGTAAACACTGGACTGTTGTCGTTTATATCAATGACATCAACAATTATTTCCATAGTTCCGGTTTTTGGTGGTTTCCCTCCGTCCAGTGCTGTGAGAACAAGCTTATGAACAGAACTTGTTTCCCTGTCTAATGATTTCTGTAAAATTAGGAATAACAATTTACGATCCGATCCTCTGTCTTTAACCTCAATTTTAAAATGTTCATTATGACTAAGTTTATAAGTTTGCACTGAATTTGTACCACTGTCTGGATCACGAGCAGCTTGTAGCTGAATGCGTAAACCAGACACCGCAATTTCTGATATTTCCAGACGTTTCTTTTGTTCTTGGAAAACTGGAGCATGATCGTTTATATCCACAATTTCTATCACAACATAACGAATTTCTTGAGGATTGTCAAGAGCTATTTGAAGATTAATTACACATGGAATAACGTTTTCACATATCTCATCTCGGTCTATTTTTTCATTTATATATAAGATACCGTCGTCCTGATTTAGATTGAACGGAGATTTTCCGTTTGTTGATACGACGCGCAATCCTCTTTCCTTTAAAACCTTTTGATCAAAACCCAAATCCTTTGCTATATTTCCAACAACAGTTCCACCTTTTTGCTCCTCAAGAACTGAATATTTCATTTGTGCATTACTCTGTTTCCAAATCAGAAGAATCAAAGCTACAAATCCAAGATTCGTTGGCCGCGATGCGTGTCGTCTTTGTTCCATTTTGTGAGAAAATAGTCCAGCCTTTGCTCACATTAAATAAAGCAATCCAACAACATTCCATACGATATTTTTTGAATAGTCTCAGATAAAAGAAATCGTGCGATCCCAACCGTTTAGAATTCCAAAAGTCAGTTCCAAAGGTACAAGACTATATAACACGATGAGAAAGGAACGTGCGTAAAAAACCTTAGTTTAGATTATACTGACATCGTGTGACAGTTCACTGCAGAAAAGGTTGCATTTGAACAGCTAATGTTAAAGTAATGGTTTTTTTAAAGAAATACAACATAAAACATTGAAATGCTTAGAAAACATTTTTCATTGATCTTATGCGTCTTTTTGTTTTAAACAAAAGTTAAAATGCCAAGGTACTAAATGTATCCGCATGGCATCGCATGGCATCGCATGGCATCGCCAGCAAGAAGTGGTTGGCTTTCGGTGCATTGTTTGCTTGTTCTCCCAGTGTCAGCGTAGGTTTCCAGCGCGGGTACTCCGGTTTCCTCCCACAGTCCACAAACATGCATTGTGTTAATCGGAAATGTGTAAAATTGTCCTGTAGACTCACAAGATCCCCTTAGCGATACGGGTTGGAGAAAGACCTCGCAACCTACTCTGTAAAAACATTGCTGAGAAACTCTGGAAATCGGTAGCGAAAGCACATATTTGGCAAAACTCAACTTGTAGCTTGTCTTTTACAGAAAAACGCCAGTGACCTTCCAAGAATATTTGCCTTAATTTAATCAAACATTTAAGGTATTATTAAAAATACTCATCACAAGCTTTGTTGTCAACAATATTACTGTCAATATTAGTGTAGTTACCAAACAATGCTGATTATATAAACACAAAACAGTAAAAAAAAACAGTAAAAAAAGGTGCTGCACTAAAAACTTAAAATCAATGAAGAGTTGTCGTTCTGATATAGAATGAACACTTTAACTGTGACGCTGCTGCTCAAATACGGAGTTCCAGAATCTATAGCAACAAAGTAGAACTGAAATGTTTTTAAAACTTTGTTTGCAACTGTGTAGATTATGCAAATAGCGACATAATGACTTCACAAAAGTCTTAAATACTCCAAGATCAAAAACTGTTACTAGATTTAAGTTAGTGCACAATGATTCACTTCAACAGAGCAATAGCTTACCTCTGCAAAAACTCGATCTTGGGCCATTAACGTATTTCCAGTACTGTTTGAAACTAAAGTAGAACCGACACTCATTCTTGGTCCTACTAGCATGTACCGTTTATCTCCAGATTTGTATTGGATGCTGTGACACAATGTCCCATCAAAGGCTGTATCCTCGACATACTTGGATGAATAGTCTGTGGGTTTTGAGCACTGCATTACCAGCAACACAATAATACTTATAAGAAAAAGCACAGAAACACAACCCAAGGTAACGACCAAATATAACCAAATGTTGTTTTCCTCTTCGTGTTTTGTTGTACTTCCGACATTTAAAGGCCAGTGTGGCGTTTCTTTGGGCTCCACAACTTTTACTATCACAGTGACTGATGCAGAAAGAGAAATGTTGCCATTGTCTTTAACCAATATGATCACTTTGTATTCAGGATGGTCTGTTTGAATCAAGTAAGAATTGATTCGTTACAAATTACATCATATGAAAGATTTAACTCTAGGTTAGTTTATTTTAATTTTTAAAAAATGTCTCATGTTCTCTTAAATTGAACTGAACATTTTTATTTATTGCATAAAGCACACCGTTTAATAGGAAAATGTATACATGGCAAAACAAATAAATTGCAATAAAGATAATTTAAATTACTTAGAAATTTATTGAACCTAAAAATGCAATGATAATAATAAGCAATTGACATTGGCTTAATGTGTAACGTTCCGAACTAAAAGTTTTTGCTCACAGTTCACACAAACAAAACTGTATTGTTTTAAGCTTCATGGAATTTTGTAAGGCAAAAAGTCTGCATTTCAACACTCGAACTTTTTGAACTTTAAAATTATTTAAAACTTTTCTACAGTTTCTTTGTATGATTATCCTGTTAGTCCCTTAATATTTTCTCTACATTTTTAACAAATTCCCGGTTGTGCTCTAAATCTCACTTTCTTACAGACCAGTACACAAAAGCAGCGACTGTTCAGTTTAGAAACTACATAAAAAATGCTCGAAATTTCCGTAGTTTCAGTATTGTTTTTGTGTTTTATTTCATGACAGCTTTAGGCTTTTTATAAAAACTGCTGCCCACAGCGCGATGCAGTGTGTTCAAGTAAAACCCATCCGTGCAATCAGAATTGTTGTAGTTAAATGCTAATTCATGCAAAAATTGCACTGATTATTACTTTTGCAAATTATTTACTAATAATCATTTCAACCTCAAGCCAAAGTGTTAAAAACACTGGCATGTTAAAAGTCATTATAGTAAATAGTATATAGTATTATTAGAATATTGTTTAGAATGCTTAAATGGTTTTTTTAAATAAAAATCTTGTGGCTCAAAAACATTTAAAGACATCATAAAATTCATGGCCTCAAACATGCATATAATCTGTATTATTTAAATCATTTTTATTGATTCAATCTCAAAGAAAAATAACAAAACTATCATGCTTGAAAGAATTTTGATTAAAATAATAGAAAGCTAGAGCTTTAAGATCAACATAAAAAGGCAGTTTATGAATCCTAGTAAGTAAGTAAGTAAGTAAACTATTTCTATAGCACCTTTCACAGACACAACATTACAAAGTGCTTAAGAGAGACCAAAATAACTAAAACACACAATAAAACAGATCATAAAAAACAACAAATTAAAACACAGTAAAAAGCACTTAACTAAAAGCCTGTCTAAATAAAAATGTCTTTAGATGTTTCTTAAAAGAGTCAGTAGAATCTGAACAAGGAAGTGACAGGGGGAGAGCGTTCCAGAGCCTCGGGGCCACCACCTGAAATCTTTGTCTCCTCGGGTTTGATAATGGGTACGAGGGACTACCAGCAGCATTTGATTTGAAGACCTCAGAGTCCTGGATGGACAGAGAGGCTTCAGAAAGGGGGCCTGACCATGAAGTGCTCTGAAAGTTAAAACCATGATTTTAAAATGACTTCTCAAATTCACAGTTAAACAGTGTAGAGAGGCTAAAACAGGTGTAATGTGGGCTCTCCTGTGGGTCTTTGTTAATATCCTCGCTGCAGCGTTCTGCACTGACTGAGGCCGATCCAATGAGGATTTGTTGAGGCAAGTAAAAGGCTATTACATTAATCTAAACGAGAAGAAATAGTTTTACAATGACTGTCAAAAGACATGGAACTGTCAAAGACAACACCCAGATTTCTGAGACTAATTTTTACTGAAGGGGTTAAAAAAGCAAGGTGCTGCCTGATTACAGGGATTTTATCATCAGGGGCAAAAGTAAGAGTCTCTGTTTTGTTTGGTATGGTATGATCTCCTGAAGGGAAATATCTAACTACTAACTGAGGTAGCTTTAAAACGCTGAATCATATAT
>JAOUQU010205508.1:0-14084 GCA_028566735.1 Ammoglanis amapaensis | reverse complement strand
TTCAAATTAAAAGTCCCAGAAGTCCTTTGACGAAACGCAGCTTTTTTTTCTTCCTGCGACTAATCAACCAATGGAATCTGGCCGACTAGTAATTTTTTCGGTCGACTAACGAATAATCGATTAATTGCGGTCAGCCCTAATATATATATATAAACATGTATATATGAATATATTATTTATTTATATATATATATATATACTGTATGAGTGCCCTTGAGCAAGGCACCGAACCCCTAACTCTTCCTGGGACACCGTGGCTATGTCCGTCCATCGGATCAAGCATGTGTGCTCACTGCTGGCCCCTAGTAAATATGTGATTCACTGCACGAATTGGGTTAAATGCAGAGGAATAATTCCTAAATGGGTAAAAGCACAGAAATGTATGGCTTTGTGTTTAATCATTTAATTTATCAATCATTTCAGCTACATATAAGTACAAAAAAGTGCGGGACCACAAAATACACATGGCACATCCATATATACTATAATTACTATATTAAATAATAAAAATCTAAATCCAGTTTTGTAATATCATTGGACATCATATCACTTTCGCAGCAAAAGTCCGGCCAACACAATATTATAACAATGTCAGGATAAGAGCATCTGCTACATGCTTAAGATCTAAATGGGTATATAAAGCAAACAGCATCAACAGATTCAAACGTTAAGCCTGATTAAAATAGCATCCGTTCCAACCTCTTCAAAACAAGTGCAGAATCCATCCAGGCCATTGACTCAAGTGCCTGAACGAAATATAAATGTTCTTGTAAAAAAGTGTGTCAATATTTCCAGAGGGCACTGTAAGGACAGTCGATCGATATCACACTCCGTTTGTTTGTTTTTACAAGGTTTGCTGAAAATTATTGAAGATTACCAAAGCTTCTAGGTTATACAAGGTCAGTCTTATTTATTTAGTCACCCTTAAAGCAAGACACATGGATTAATTTTAATACTGACTTCAACTACTGCTGAGATCTGCTCTGTGTACACTGATAAAGCATAACATTATGACCACCTTTATAATCTTTCTATCAGAACCAGTAGTAACTTCATCATTCAGTTGAGCTACAGTAGTTCATGTGTTTTAATTCTGACCGCATGGGCCAGCCATCGTTCCCAACATGCGTCATGCAGCTTTGACCACTATTATTTCCTTGGACCACCTAGGATTGGGACCATGCAGACCCGGAACCCCCCACAAGAACTGAAGTTGTCTAGTCATCACAATTCGGTTCTTGTTACACTCAACTTTGATAATAAAACGCTGGCTTGGTGCTTAATTTTTTTAATTTAGACAAGTCTATCCTCTAAATCCCCTCTAACATGATAGCCAAATATCCAGCCTAGGTTTTCTTATCTTATTAATGTCTCACATGCTTCATTTAGTTTGCAGCACCAGTGTCTGATCTCCATCCATCACTTTTAAAGCAGACGCCCGTGAACACGCTCATGTGATCTCAGGTGCCTGGATGTGCTATAGAAACCGGGACGTCAGTCAGAAATGACTTCCTTTCCCAGTAGACCGCTGTACACATTCGGCATCCACTTTTCAGAATCCACTGACTCCGCTAGCATTCAGAGCTCCAGGCCTGTTTTGACTCATGACCCGGTCATTCAGCTCTCTTCTGGCCTCTATTAACCTTCTGAAAATGTTTGTTCAGAATAATTGGACGTTTGGGAGAGGGGAGAAGTTGAAAATGTCTGGAAGCTTTTTTTACTTTGAACACAATTCAAACAATATGCTGATTTGTTAATACGTTCTATTATGCTAATCATCATAAGACTTGAAATGTCAGTGCTGTATCTGAATCTGGGATTTAAGGGCTCATTTTTAGGACTAAATGTTAGGATCAACATTTTAATTGTGAATGAGGTTAGGTAAAGCGTGTGAGACTGGAGAATGCCAGTAAATCACTTACAAGAGAAAGAAAATTGAGCTCCAAAAATCGATCTAATTTTAAGTCATTTATCCATCACACATCAAATCACATCAATAAAATTTGTCTCATTTGAATTATTGTTTGTGACGACTTTCAGTTTATATCATGAATATTATTTCATTAAAGCTGGTCTCCCATCATGTGCTGGTATTCTATAGATAATCAGAGTCTTAAAAAAATCAACAGAATGTTTAAACGGACTGCTGGATAATAAATACTGTCTATGTAGCAATAAGAGAAAATAAAATGTCGTTTGCTGACAGATCTGAAGGATGCTGTAGGCATCTGGCCTTTTACAGAAAGCAGTAACCCTTAACATGCCCCTGGATTTTGTTGGACTGAATTTTCTTAATCTCAAAATGCTCAAGGCCAGTTCAGGTGTGAACCTCAAATATTAGGGCAATCGATTCTTTAAAAAAAAACAATTACAATGTGATGCTTTTAACTTTGTTTAAACAAGTGAGGAGGGCCAAATTATATATTAATTTTTAGACATGGCACAGAATATATAATGTAATTTTTCAATAGTGTACCGAATATGCTATCAGGCATTTAGTAAACGTTCTTATCCAAAGTCACTTACAGTTAAGTGACAGAATTCAATAAACAATTGAGGGTTTGTGACATTGTATAACCAAGTTATACAGTGTTATAATGTTATATAATGTTATAAGTTATCTGTTTATACTAAAAAGTATTACATTCCAATACATTGTGCTGAGAACTGCAGTTGAATTTTAAAATACTGTTTAAAAGTACCTATCTGTACACTGAGCTAATACACCAAACACCCAAACAGGTCAGCAGTCTGTTGCAGGACGCAGAGACAAATGAAATGAAAGGCACTGAAATAAAAGGGAGAACATGCAAACTCCACACAGAAAGGCCAGGAACCCAGGATTTGTTGCTGTGAGGCGGCATTGCTAACCATGAAGTCACCGTACCGTCCCTGTTTATATATACCACATTCTTTATATAACTGTAGTTTGTGAAAAGTGAGTGACAGGTCTATTCCTATTCTAGTATTTTAATAGTTATTCCTCTTTTAGTTTCTTTTATCACACGATGTTGTTGGTTTCATATCTTTATTTGAAAAATAACCAGTGAGTTTAGGTGACGTCAGAGCCAGAGATGAGCGTGAGGGGACCGGCGAACTACAATTCCCAGAATTCCGCGGGGCAATCAGCGCAAACTACGTGCACCTGACTGAGGGGGTTTTAAATGGACACCGAACACTCGTCGGTGTCACACCCGCTTTCTCTCTGTGCACTTCTCGCACCGGTTTCTGTGTTAGCGAGCTCGGTTAGTAGCGGCGTCCATTAGGGTTCCGCGAGGTAATATTTGCTCACCATAGAGTTTAGAGGAAGTTATTTCTTCTGGGTGTGACCGAAAGACTGTCGTTTGACTGTTGTATGTCGTTTTAACAGGAAATTAAATCACTGGTACTCGGTTTAAACTCCCTTTGTCTGAGAGGATACCGTGTATGCGCACAATACCGCGCATGCGCACATACTACTCAGTATGGTAATGGACTACAGCTTGTTTGTACACAAACTCCTCTTACACACACAAACTTGCTATTTATTAATATTAACACAAATGCACTTGTATCATTTCATCGATCTCTTTCATGCCATTACTTCAATATTTTTATGGCCGTGCCTACAAAGGGCATCGATCATTTGGGTAGCTTTCTATTCCTTTGTTATAAAAAGGTAAAAGTGATAAAGTACACAGAGGAACAGGCCGTAAAATGATTCCAGACTTTTCATGGGTTTATAGCTTATAAATTGGCCAATAAATGTATAATCAACCGAAAGACTTTCCGTATAAAGTATTTAGTGAGTGTAGATGTATTTAGAAGCGTACTCTATATATTTAAACATCCACGTATACATCTGTACGGTCGGAGCTGCGTTCCAGTGTACAGGATTGGTACGTGAGAATCTCTTGAGCACTGGAGTGCCGATGTGCTGTAGATCAAGCCCGGGGATGGATAACAACAAGATATCAAGTGCTGACCTGAATACAGCATCATAGATCGCAACATTTGTGTTGATGCTAATTCGCTGGAGTTCAAGTGTCTTTTAATCAGGACCGGGTAGATGAGCTGAGAACATGATGAGTGTCACGTGACCTTAAAGCCACTCCAACTCCAAGCAAAGGATACGGGAAGCACTTATGAGCTCTTTCATCTTTTAGCAACAATTGTATCTGCACATTTAGCTAGATTCTTTATGCTCTAATTTGTTAACGAGTCTGGAAGTATAAGGGAAAAAGGGGAATAATTTTTACAAGAGCTATTTAAGCTGTTCATCATGATCATATGGATGCATAAAGGTCATCTATCGTTTCTAAACCGATGAGACTAAAGAGGGTTTTGTCAGTTTAGCCAAATATAAGTGCAAATTAATATTTACTGATGTTCTACCTGGACTGAACACAGACAAACCAAAAACAAATCTAGAAGAGTAAACGATCTTATTGGGTTAGAATGCAGACACAAGGCAAGACATCCGTCTTGTACTTAGTTAAATGGTGGTTTTAATCTAAAATTATTCTTCCTGTATTGTGGCAAAATCTTTACATGTCTTATTATATTTTAATCTAAATGTATAACTCCAATTACAACAGTTACAAGTTGTGCATTATTGAAATTCATTTACCTACAAACAAGCAATTTATTTTCTTTTTTTTTCTCACAATTGGGCTCAGTAAATAAAATGTTTGAGACTTATCCTAGATTATTATTCCAACCAATATTTGTTTTAAAAACCAGAAGCGAATCCAGAAGATCACTGGACTCATATTGTCACTTTAGTTGGATTTCTTGGTCATTTATTGTCTCTTCAGTTTGAAACTATAACCAACAGTTGGATTGATAGGAGGATTTTGTCAGGAAGGGTATCTGGCATAAATCAATAATGTGGACCATAAGCCAATGGGACAGTGGAAGGGATTCACAATTAACTGTGCTACATCATAATCGCACACAACACTTGCATGCTGGTTTGCCAGCTCAAACCAAGTTGGAGGGAAACTCCATAAAACAACAATGGAACAAAACATTTTAATACTTGCTTAAGAGATCTAGCATCTGTGTGACATTTAAATATACACGTATCTAAAAAGACTAAACCTGACAACAGAAAATGACGATTGTGAGGATGCTGGGGGAAATGGGTGCGAGTGACAGATTGACAGGAGGCGAGGAAACCGAGAGCTGTATATCTGACAGATAATTGAGGTCAGGACATGCCGGACACAAACTTATAAACAAAGGTCTGACCAAGTTTAATCCAGACCAGAGATCACTGGCCCATGAGCTTCACGAATGCCCTTTACCACTATAAATCTCACGACGATCCTAAATTTCATGTTGCCCTGTTCCCCGGCATCATCATGCGGACATGGTGGAAGAATTGTGCTCAGTATTTTTTTGCCATTTAAAACACAAACACAAGAAAGATGTGAAGTTAAATCAACCTTTTATTTACTCAGAACTCCAACGAAGCAGAACATTTACATGTTAAGCAGCCAGTTATAATGAATTAAAAAAAACGAACACAATAAAATGAAACCGCAGACACACTTGCAGCCACGTAACACAATCTTTCTTCCCAGAATTTTAACTGCTGACATAAAATGGTGTAAAAAATACCGACGTGCCTCATGAATTTAAATTTTGAGACAATGACCTTCACTTTTTGTATTTATTTGAATTTGTATTTATTGAGGTAGAACGTTTATGCTTTACAATATCTCTTAAATCTCTAACACTTGGACGTTTTGACCTTTGCATTATAAAGTTAAAGGGAAGGATGCAGGAGGTACCTACAATTTTAGGAAGTAGTTTTCTTAGTCTACACATGTAAAAAGTTCTTCATGGTTATACTTTTACAGTTATCTAACCACAAGACCTCAACTTAAACTTCCCTCAAAAATACTGTAGAAAATATAGAAATGTTTAAGATTTCTTTGCCGTTTTCTCCAGTCCTTGCGACTAAATGCTGCTTCACCAAGTTTAGTTTGGATAATGATTAGTGGGTGGCATGTGGAGGGGGTGTAGAGCTTCATTATTTGGGGTTGATTTCTAAGGTAGAGGAAGTGTGTGTGTGTTCTAAAAGGAATAAACAATCAATGAATGGGGGGGATGCTTGGGGTGCATTATTATTATTTAGCAATGTCTAGACAACTCAGACATTAATAATGGCTAGTTAAAGACTAGCGTGGTTCATGGTTCCTCTGTTAGACTAGCGTGGTTCATGGTTCCTCTGTTAGACTAGCGTGGTTCATGGTTCCTCTGTATGCTGGCAGACCGTTTTTCTCTTTCACCATTTTAGATATTTTTATTTTACTGGTTCTTTTTCATAATGTGTTCAGACACTGAGAGCTTCCGTTTGGTTCTCTAAACTCTGAATGAAGGTTTTGGTTTGATATGGTCTCAGAAGTCTGCCAGCATCCAAAGTTTAAAGCATTGATACGCACCCCCCGCCCCCCTATCTTTTTTCAGTTTTTATTTAGTTTGAAGAGACAAAGCGTTACATCTGAAGATTCTTTCCCGTTCCTTTGCTCTTGTTCTGCCACGTGCCAGTGAGTTGGATTTCCTTTCTGAAACTGAGGACTTTTCTTTTAATATTTGATCTAAGTAAGAAAAATCCATCCATCACACAAACTGCTCCATCGATGGTAAAGTTCATGTTTCCTGTTTATAATCTTTGTTTTTCTTCGTATTGAATGACGTTTTTTCTCAACTTTTGTTGTTGGTGCCATTTAAGATTGTCGATACTTCTTCTGTTACTCAGAACTTATTAAATATTTTCCTGTTTTCTTGCTTAATTATCAAATTCTACAATTTATATAATTCTATACATTTATTGAACAAGACAGACTGGCGGCTTATTTTAATAGATTTTGTTCTGTTAAGTGTATATATATTGATATTCGTTATGGATGCACTATAGCATTAGATTATATATTTCTGATATTGTTTAGCACTGTCGCCTCACAGCAAGAAGTCTCAAGTGAGTCCTGCATAAGGTAATACTGTATGGAGTTGGCATGTTCTTCCCTTGTCTACATAGATTTTCTCCGGATACTTGGGTTTCTCTTCGCAGTCCAAAGACATGTAGTCAAGTTCTTTGGCTATACTGATACTGTCGTGTATGTTTAAGGGTGCTGGAGGGGATCTGGTGACCTGTACAGGTGTTTAGATTATTTGCCCAATATATGAACTTAAGTATGATTAAACTTTTGTAAAGCTATATGATGAATGGACGGACGATGGATGGATTTATTATGCGGAGAATAAATCATAGAATTAGAATGCAGATGAAGGCAATTTTAAAAGCACTTGTAATGAATATCTTATTATCAAACTACATTAGTTATATTATTTACTGCTTATTTAGCAGAATATTAATGAATATTAAATTAACGTTGTTATGGGAAATCGGCAAACACCCTCTGACATTAGTTCTTTTAAATCATTTACAAGAACTACAGTGCATAACAAAATCAATTATATAAACTGGTGATGCATTACTGAACATGAAAATGCAATTAGTAGCAGATTCGAGATGAGCAAAAGTTCTCCTCCTCTGATTCAGCGTTTAACAGGTTGATGGGTAATATTAGATTATTGGTGCTATCTGGCTGTTTAGTACTTTCAAACAAATGAGATGTTTAACATTATTTTGTTGTGATTATTTAATTAATCTGTTTAGAAAGAAACTAGGCAAAACTTAAAAGCAACACTGGCTTATTGGTCACAACGGAAAGTAATGGGTTCAATTCCCTGGTAAAGTAATTCTGTGTGTGTGTGTGTGTGTGTGTGTGTGTGTGTAAGACTCTGATTCCGCCCTACAAACCCCAGGGTGCAGCGCCAAAGTATGTCCAGGGTCTAATCAAAGTTCCACAGTACCGCGCTACCTCAGAGCCTCTAGCCTCGCTCGACTTGCCGTTGCAGAAGATGCAGAAGATGAATGTTTGAGCAACTATAATCGATCGTTTTAAAGAATTTGCATATTGGAATTTGGAATTTAGAACACTTCACCATTGTGCTTTTACACACACGTTACACATTCCTTTGCATTTACTCCAGCCGTGCATTGAAAACATACATTTTTACACGCACTAGTAAACACGGGTGTGAGCACACATGCCCGGTGCAGTGAACAGCCCAAGTTATGGCACTCAGGGAGCAGTTAGGGCGGTTCAGTGCCTTGCTTGAATCGAATCAGCAACCTTCCGACCACAAGCACAGTTCTCCAAGAACCGGGTGACGTCCGGCCCTGATCACTACTTCTAGGTGATAACATTGCTGTTCCATGTCATACTGTATATAAATATGAAGGACTGGAAGTGGAAGAAATGGAAAAAGTTTCATCGTTTTAAAACTTTTTGTTTATCAAAGTGAAGAAACGTATTTATACTTTTGATTCACTTAATTTGCTGAAGAAGAAAAAATTAACATGGCATTAAAATCGTCTAATAGTTATTTACAACTGCTAACAAACGGAGTTGTTCATTGTTTGTTCCTCGGTGTCGTCTCTTCTATTCTTCGATGCTGAGGCCAGCGTTTCATTAACCTCACGTTCACTTTGAAAAATGGCAACATGATGAATGCTCCGGGAACTTTGTATACTTTTAAATGAAACTAAACTAATTACCTTTGCAATACAAATGAGTTCCAATACGGAGTTCTGTTAGACGTGTATTTCTGCATAATACACTAATCTTAGTACTTCATTCTCTCTAGAGTGTTTTAGGCTTAGTAATCACACCAGAGGAACAACTTATAATGACACTAACTTGATTGTGTTTTGTAAAAGAAGCTAATTATCCTCTCGCTCACATTGTAAATATGAAAGTGCATTTTAATTTCCTTTACCACGTGATCAAGAGGAGCGAGACGAATGCTCAAGTAATCAGGTTTTTTTTCTATGCCAACATTTTTGTGAGTCACGTGATCTTGTGGCACTTTTTGTTTGTTTGTTTCACATTCTGCCCGGTTATGTACCATTTACTCCAGCAGCAATACGACGATTAGGTAATGTAGATTATGCAAAATCTAATCTAGCCACTACATAAACATTAATAAAATATAGTGGAATTATGACTTCCTTTACTTCGTATCCCAAATTTACTCCTAAATAGGCTCATTACATATTTACATAGAAATACCCAGATGATGGATGAGGAGGCAAACTTTCAGAGATCATGCAATTAATCAAGCTTGGACATTTACAAATGAGTATAATTAAGTTTCCACAAACACACCTTAGTGTTGATTTCATCACAGGTCAATAAAGTCCTAAATACACACGTTACACAAACAGTAAACTTCATTTAATTTGAGCCGTTATCATATAAATATCTTATTATATTAAGCCTTTTAGGTAAATGTAATTGTTATTTCAAGGCAATAAAAAGTTTATACTCTAGTTATTTATTTAGGAGGCGTAGGTCTCCGGTCTTTTGATTTCTTTATCTCGTTCTTGCAGTACAGACTCTCTGGTAAATGACAAAAGTAGGACAAAAAGCATATCAGAAAAATCTAAATAGTAAAGGACAGAGAAACATTTTACTGTGAGTGTGTTCTTGCCCTTTGAGCATTCCATTTTAAAATTCTCATCATGAACCGTACAGCTCCATAATCCATACGTTCTCTATCGCTGTTTAACGATTGTCATATTGTTTTCAAGGTCTATTTCCTTTATTTAGACCTTAACGGGACGTTTGAATCCTAGAAATGACTCCTAGACATCAAAAAAGTGTTCGAGTTGACAGTCCACCACCATTGCAGATATTTAAACACTCGTTTATTCAATTCTGTTTAAAAAAACATATTAGAATAAAGAATACAATGTTTGCAAGGTGACAAGCCAGTAAGTTTAGACTCTCGATACAGGTGTGCTAGCAGAAAATCCATCATGGTTGCACTTTTTCTTGTGTTTAAGAATTATTCGAATGATTTGGATTTCTTCATCTATTTAAGTCTATTTGAGTTCTTGTCCATTTTTTTGACAAGCAAAATACTTTATAGCTAATGGGGGTTGTGAGGTTGCCAGAGTTTGATCACATGGACCTTTTTATTTTAGTAATCAACTTTGATTGGTTTGTCTGTCATTGTGAAGCAGTTAAATACAGGATTTCATTTAGGTTCGGTCGTCAAGGGAAGACATTCATATTTTGAGGACTGATGCCTTGTAATTCATGAGCGTCAAGGATTCAAACATTAATTATTACGAGATTTATCAGATGCACTTATCCAAAGTGACCTACAGAGTGACAAATCGGAGCAAAAGAAAAAATATCTAAATGGTAAAGGACGTAGGAAAATTCTTTATCGTAGCTGTTGCCCTTTGAGGACAAACACATTTTGCATTTGATATAAAACCCTGACATTCAGATCAAATCTTTCCAAATCATAAAATACAAAGTTCCTCACTGCAGTTTAGTTTTTTAAAATAACGGTTTAAATAATCTCGATTATTAAACTATCCATGATTTGGGGGCAGCCGTGACCTGGTGGTTAGAGAACTGTGCTTGTGATTGTAATGTGCCAGTTAGATTCTGAGAATCAACAGGTCATGACTGAAGTGCCTCTGAGAAAAGTACAGAACCCCTAACTGTGCCCCAGGCACAGTGGCTAGGGCTGCCCACTGCACAGGGTATGTGTGTTCACTGCTCACCATAGTGGTGTGTGTTAATATGTCTTTCACAGCACGAATTGGATTAAATGTGGAAGAATACATTTTAAAAAGTCTTCTAAATGTAATTATTTATTCTACCTTTTAATTTCTTATTTGTCCAGCAAGTTTATATATTAAAATAAAATCATGCAGAGCAGCAGAATGATTAGCAGTGCACAAGGCAAATTAGCAGCCGGTGTCTAATTACATTCAGATAATTACCATCGAAAGTCATTTAAAATGAATAATTAGTCATTGGATTTAGAATGACCCTCCTTTTTGCCAAAAAATGGTCACCCATATTTGGTGAGCTCTTAAACTCCCTAGTAAAGTTTTCACCTAAATAACACAATTAAGATTTAAACAAAGAATAATAGGAACGTATTAAGCCATTAATCATTTTAACTCCGTAATTTTATTAATTAATAAAATATTTAGCATTAGAATTAAGTATAATAAAAATTGTAAATTGTCTTTTACAGTTAAGATTATTTAAGATCTTTATTGATCTCCATGGGGTGTTTTAGGGTGGGTGGGGGGTAAAATAATCAGAATTATGATCGCTGTTCTGGTTCGAGAGAACGTGTGTGATTTAGACTCTGCACTGGTGTGGAAAATATTGCTGCTCCACGTTTGTGCACTACAACGAATGGTAATTAGCTGGTAATTATATGCTAATCACAACTATATGATGTTTACTGTTTGACCCTTGAGCAAGGCCCTCACTTGTTTGGACCGTCTTGCTTATATTCCAACACAGTGGATAAAATTATTATTTTACAACATTATTGTGTTTTATAAGATGTCTGATTTTAAAAGTTCTGATCGCATTTCTTTGTACTTTGCAGACTTCATCTCAAAAGACGACAATCACAAACCCATGAAGCACAATGGATCTTAAGTCTAGAGACTTTGCCTTTACATAACAATAATACTTTGGGATTTGATTCCTAATTCATCGGATTTAGACTTTTTATCCTACTTGTGACCAGAAGACGAAGATCTTTTGTCGTTCGTTACCATGGGGGCTCCAGGGGGTCCATTACTGGGTAGCTTTGGCTCCACTACTGCCTCTCTGGATCTCAGTGCCTGGATGACCTGGCCCAGCAACACTACCATCAGCCTGAACCAGAGTCTGCTCCTATCAGACCCCCATGCCAACCTTTCTTCTACCGTGTCTTCCACACATCGCGTCGCCAAAGAAGTGATCAGAGAAAAGAACTGGCCAGCACTTCTCATATTGGTCATCATCGTGTTGACCGTGGGAGGAAATATTCTGGTTATTCTGGCCGTGTCACTAGAAAAGAAGCTGCAAAACGCTACAAACTTTTTCTTGCGATCTTTGGCTGTGGCAGATATGTTGGTGGGCATACTGGTAATGCCCATCTCACTTATCAATATTCTGTATGGTGAGTAGCTTTGAGGTTTTTTTTACATTTGTTCTTTGACCGTTCGTTCCATCACATTTTGGGCTGATTGTCGATAACATCAGGGTCATGGAGATTGCTGGACTGGTTGCCAGATCATCTCAGAATATACACAGAAATGCATTTACAGCTTAACATGTATACACACACGAACCCATCTAAGGATCTCTAATTGTTAATTTAAGTTAATCTTTCAGAATCTTGTTTCTTAATAAAATGTAAATTTATTTAGTGCCAATTTCAAATATTTGATAGTAAACAAATTGATTTATTGTTTATTGTAAATTTCTAGTCTAGGAAGTCTAGAAAAAGCTAGAAATGAGTTTTGAAGGGTCTTAAAGGGACTTCCCCCTGCTGAATGGATTTATTTGTTAGCAGCTTGTTGTCTTTGAGTTCATGTAGGTTCTACATTTATTGCATTAAAATCCTCCTCTGCTGTACTCCAACCCCCACCCCACCCCAAAAAAAGCCCAGGTTCATTATCACAGGTTCCACTACATAAATTGTAAACCTGCCATGACTAATTAAATGGGTTTTATTACAAAGATGTGAACTCTGATTGTAGATGCCAGGAGAGAAAATTACATTTCCAACTGATTTCTGTGAGAGGGGTGACAAACAAACCAGTTGCACTAATGAGCAGTTTTTGCGCATTGTGTGCGTGTGTGTGTGTGTGTGTGTGTGTGTGTGTGTTGTTTTTTGACCGAGGGGTTTTTAAGACCATGTGCTTTGAATTCATCCAGCTCAGATGCACTCACAGTAGTTTGCATGAATGCAGAAGGATGATTATTATTGATCTGAATACATGCCGACTTAGCCCGAGAAAAGATATCGATTAGTAATACGCCACTTAGCGCGTCGATACAAACCGGCCACCAGAAGGCACAGAGACACAGACATTACACTCACACCATCAACCTGGGATAACCGGAGAGGAAAACCAAAGACACCTAAACAGACTGAAGGCTTAGAATTGAACGCTCTGTATGCAGGTCCATGTTCGGCACGCTCGGTGATGATGGGACGTGTGTCATCTCATGCAGGGCCATTAAAATGATCTGGCAGATTGTGATGGCTAGCAATCTGTCAAGGGAAGATATGACTTGATATTGTGATGACACACGTTTATGAACAAATGCACACTGGCCGCGCTGACAGTCGATAATAGAATTTTGCACCTGTTTAGTCTCTTTTTCCCGCAGTGCTTAGAAGAAAAAGAAAAGCTTGTAATTAAGACTAGTTTCTTGTTGACCTTGGAAGTCTTTTGTTTCATCTTTATCACTGATTATGTGTGTGTGTGTGCACCCATGGTTTGATTTAATGGGATATCTTTGTCCAGCTCATATAAATATGCAGTCCGTTATACTTAAAATGATTGAATATGCTCAAAGAAAGGATTTCTTTGCAAAGATTTGATTGCCTTCCAAAATGATTTACCCTAGAACACCAACACCGGGTGATTTTTCACTCACACAATTTTTGTCATGTGATTTTCATTGTGTTGTTGCTGTTTGAATTATATGGTGGGACTTTGTGCAGCTTGGGGACTATCATTGTTGTCATTAATGGTTTGGTTGATTCCCTCCTTCCATCTATGTTTCTTTTCAAGAGCCACGGGTTTGAGTGTTTTCTTTTCCCCCCTGACGTTAGTAATAAAGATAAAATATTTCATCCCTAAACAACAGTCAGACACAACGGCAGCTGCCGAACGGTCCAGACCATCGTGACGATTCGACTAAGATTTTAGTTCTTGTTTAACTCTTTCTTCTCTTATTTATTCAAGCTACCAAATGGTTTAAAGAAATAAAATCATTTTAATAAATTAAAAAACCAACTGTTTTTGCAACTGTAGCCCGTAATTCTACATGTTTCATAAAAGCTTAGTCAGAATTCCCAAGTGTGATCAGTGCTGCGTACTACTACCCTTATAACCCCTAACCCATCAAATCAAAGTTTATTCGTCACATACATAGCTATACACAGTACAACCGGCAGTGAAATGCTTTATAACCACTCCA
>JAOUQU010205291.1:0-14086 GCA_028566735.1 Ammoglanis amapaensis | reverse complement strand
AGCAGAGCCTGGATTTGAACCCCCAACCTTTGGGTTCCCAGCCCAATGCTCTACCCACTAGGCTACACTGTCCCTGTATGTGTCCACTGTCCACTGTATGTATTGTTAGCAAGAGGTGGGGCGTCACTGGCTACCTTCAAGAAGATCATGAAAACTCTTGGAAGAGCACTCGCTCTTCTAAACACGTCTAACAAACACAATATAGTGCTGGAACTTTACATTTCTACTTTTTCTGTTTACTTTGTACTTGTCTGTATACTTACATACTCTTAAGCTGTGCGTAAGTACTTGTTCTTGTCATGGATACATATGTGAACATTTATAAAGCAACTCTGAATGCTGAATGTAGGCATGTAATATAAACTCCATCCATCTATCTATCCATCCATCTATCCATCCATCCATCCATCCATCCATCCATCCATCCATCCATTCATTATTTAGTTTTAGTTAGTTGCCGCTTAATCCAATTCAGGGTCATGGTGGACACACACTGGGCGAATACTCTAAACACCTGAACAGATCGCCGGTCTGGAACTTCTTGCTGTAAGATGACGGTGCTAATTACTAAACTAATGTGTTGCCCTGTAGTGTAATGTAACGTTATACTGTGATGTAATAATTTAATGTAATAATGTATTATAATGGATACAGTAAACAAAGTTATTAATTAAAACCCTCTGCTAAAAAGCGGATCGCAGTAAAATCAGATGTGTAAACAGTTACATTTCATGCATTCACAGCACCTCTCACCTACTGCAACTAGTCCTTCTATTATGCATGAGAAAAGATCTAATCCCCAGGGCCCACAACAGGGAAATCCTGCTGTGCCCCTTGGACAGAAGTCCACACGATTTCTCAATGAATGCTTTTAATCAACACTGGGAAATCGGTGAAACGTTTTCATACAATCAGACATGTAAAAACGTTTACTCCCGTGTTTAACAATGGAAGCAGCGTTCCACGATAAGCATTTAGTAACACTGGCTCTGCCCTATATTAGATTTATTATTATAGCAAGAAACCATCTAGTAACAGACTGTCTGGTATCACGTTGCTCTGGTCTGCTCTCGGCCGACCTGGAGTCCACACAGACATCGGCAATTTATATTTTTTTTCCTGCGTATTTAACCCAATTAGTGCAGTGAAACATTTACACACACTAGCAAACACACACACACACACACTAGTGGCACTATGTAACTGAATATATACAAATATCAATAAATGATAATAATTATCATTTAACCAAGGAACAGAGAATCGAAGAACATAAAAGAATACACGATTTATTATTTCTATCATAATCCCTCATTCCAACACACCTTCTCACCCGCCGTCGGCTGAGCGGGATGATAAGACTGAACAATGACGTTCAGTGAGAGGAACAGGACCGATGACGAGAAAAGCCAACATTCTACGGCCATACACAGAGATAAAGTATAAAGTACAGCAGTATGCCAAGCACCGGTCATGACTCCAACAAGTAAACATTAACACGGCCTTTCAAAAAGAGTCCTACATCGTCCAATCCTAGTCGTCCAAACTTTTCACAAAGAGGGTCAGATTCTGTGAGGTAAAAATGTGCAGGGGCCAAACAATCAACCTGACATTCTCTGAACCATTAACATAGAACTATTGAAAAATCGTTTCACTCTTAATTGACGTCATAACTTGCAAGGCTCCAATGATTTTCAGGAAAACATTGTACACAAAACAAAATGTATCATTCTAAACTTATTTATTACAAAACATTTTTTAAAACCTTGTTTATTTTTCTAATATACCAAAATATTCCCGACGACTTCAAGGACTATTCCTGTAGAGAACATACCAATCACCCCTGTATTATTTGTTTTTTTTAAAGGATCTTGAACTAAACACTAAACGTTTCTTATTTCACTCAAACAACCTTTTAGCAATTTTTACGATTACTATTACTACTGCCATCTTCTGGTGAAATATAAAATAGCATTTTTGTACGTGTGTATAATATACTGTGGTCAACAGTGCTGATAGGCCGCATATTGTTACATTTATGACTGTGGCTGCAGGGCCAGCGGAAAGGTAAACGCGGGGTACAATTTGCCCCCGGGCCGGACTTTGGACTTGTCTGGTCTTTCCCATCATTAGTTAAGTTTCCAACTACAACAATTAAAAGTTACAAAGTCAATTTGATTACATTACCGAGGTTATGCAAACTCGGTGGCTGACGGTTCTAACCACTTAATCACTGCCTCAAAAATTTAAACTAAATGCGCTAAATGTTTACTAGGAATTTCGATTTCCATTTTCCAGTTGATCCTTACAGGAGGATTGGGAAGACCGTAAAACATTAGACACATAGACAATGAAGTGCAGAGAGGGGTGCAGCCTGGAATACAAAGGAAACCGCTGTTCCTATGGTGAAGTCAACAGAATGAAAACATCATGATGGTCAGATTGTTCAGAATGGCATCATTTCTTCCACAGACATGTGAACCAACACACACCCACATAACCACATACCCCCGCTCCCACACACACACACATACCCACACACACCGAAGCTACAGTGACATGATCTCAATCACACACAAGGATATTATTACTAAATCATGATTAAATGACAGCTAAAGCTACAACCAAAAGACAACTGACAGTTTTACTTTGATTGTAACCTAGTTTAGTGCTTTTTGGGACCTTTTAACTGTGCGTCATTCTACTGAAAATGGTGAACCTACCTCATGATCATTGAGGAGAGCCACTGATTGACTGTTTGTCGCAATGAATTCTTATAACCAGTCCTAAGACTGATCACATTAATAAAGAGGTGGGCAAACTTTTTTGGCTCAAGGGCCACAGATTTAATCAATTTGACAGTTGGGCCATTGTTCTGTGTCTGCATGTAAGACAGTAATGGCTTCGTGGTTAAGGTACTGAACTAGAGAGCAGAACCAGGGTTGCTGGATTGTAGGGACAGTGGGTAGATTGTAGCCTAGTGGGTAGAGCATTGGGCTGGGAACCCAAAGGTTCAAATCCAGGCTCTGCTACACTCCGCTACACTGCTGGGTTCTTGAGCAAGACCCTTAACCCTGTCTGCTCCAGGGGCGTCTTACGTTGGCTGACCCTGCGCTCTGACCCCCGACTTCCAGACAAGTTGGGATATGCGAAAAGAAATATTTCATTGTTCTGTACATCTGTATATGTGTAATGACAAATAAAATTGAATTTGATTTGGATCAAGCCCCACTACTACCAAGCTGCTATGGCTGGGCCCCTGAATAAGGCCCAAAATGGTGTTTCCATATAACTGTATTTAATAGCATTTGCTAAAAGTGTATCATAACATGCATAATTCATACTTGGCTTTGTAGGGCAGTGTGCTGGGTCGCCGGTTCAAGCCCCACTACACCACTATTGGGTGCCTGAACAAGGCCCTTAACGCTCAATTGTGTTACAATGTAATTTTAAGTCGTTTTGGAACAAGGCATTTGCCAATTACTGAAATTGTAAACGCAAATTTGAGACGATGAAGCCCGTTTTGGAAGTTACACCTGCTATTGTTCCAGACACAACCCTACTTGTTTTAGACCCGATCGTTCCCCACCCAGACATAGTCCAGTCAAGCCAACATAGTTTAATGTTCCTCATCTTGACAGTAAAAGACTAACATAGCTTATTCTATTAAAGTGCTTAAGGCATTATTACAAATAATCAGAAATGAAAAAAAAGACAAAAGATTATTAAAAATGATTTTATTTCATTCACAGTAGCATTTTCTATACGTGTACAGATGAGTAAAATGAATTAAATGATAAGCTGGATGTTACATGAGGAGAGCAGTCTTGCATATTCTCTCTGTAAAATTACCAATGTAGTGTTGAACATTTCAAATAATCATCATTATAAAAGAAATAGATACGAACAAGGGTGGTTAAAAACCCTATAACAAATGTATAAAATGCATGAGAATGTTTAGTAAAGTGAAAGTGCATTAATGTTCACGTTAAACCTGTTAAAATGTAAACATGTGCTGAATGTGTTTACGGAAACACTTTCAGCTTTTATTTGCACACAATCGGTTAAAAAAACCCTTTTTATGATCATTATTACTGTCTCCCTACAGCAAGAAGTCCCAGGTTCGAATCCCAGGTAAGGTGATCTGGGTTTGCATGTTCTCCTCATGTCCGTGTGGGTTTCCTCCCAGACTTTCACAGTGAGCAGCTTTAAGCCACGACGCCTGATGAGCAGTTAAGGGGTTCCTTGCACAAGGAACAATTCGGTCGTGATCTGCTGACTCCCAGAATCGAACTGGCAACCTTCCGATCACAAGGCGACTGCTGCCCTGGGCACGTATATAATTGGCCGTGCTAATCGGGAGTCCTTACATTGGTTCTGGAGACCCTAACTATATGTGTCATCCATCCCTGGCAAAAATATGGCAATTCATTCCAGTCACTCAGTGACAATGGCAAGTTTAGAACCCAGGAATTCAGAATCTTGCTGCTGGTGTGATAGCAAAATAGACTAATGTCTAATAGCAAAAATTGCCCTCACTACATATTGTTTTATTTAATATTAATATATTAAAAGTAAATAAAAAAAACCAAATACAATTAAACGAGGTAAGCAATGATGATATTCTGATGCTCATATTAAAACAACAAAAAGCTTTTCCCCAAAAAAAATCCCTTAAAAAACCCTTTAGTAGATTAAAAAAATAAATACACATGCCTAAAAAAGGCACAATCAATCTAAGCTCACTGAGCTTATATTATCGAGGAGTTCCAGATGTGTCGTTAGAGTATTG
This sequence comes from Ammoglanis amapaensis, assembly GCA_028566735.1. Lineage (NCBI taxonomy): Eukaryota > Metazoa > Chordata > Actinopteri > Siluriformes > Trichomycteridae > Ammoglanis > Ammoglanis amapaensis. Next base: position 9,294 of record JAOUQU010205291.1, on the reverse strand, counting down.
TTTCTTCTCCCTCCTCGGTCACCGAGCTTAGCTGATGCTTTCTCTGTGTAGTAATGGCTCTCCAGATACGACACACCATCCCGCCTCTGTCATCACACAGACACATTTACAATCGTACAACCAACTGATTATCTCTGAATCGATTAGACGGATACATACTTGATGCCACAGTACTTGAGATCGTCCCTGCAGGCCGTATGGAGCAGGATGTCTAAACTGAAACCGTGATTCAGCAGCTGCAACATGAACAAACGCATTAAAATGCAGATGAATTAAGTACAATGCGATAGTTTAATAACCGGCAAAACATACAGTGAAAACTTAAGTAAAGGTTAAAGGTGCAAAAGCGCACTGAGAGTACCAGGATGGTGCACTTCAAATGTGCCACTTTACAAATATAAGGGAAGGACATTCGAGTGGTTAATAATGTCCATCGCTGAATCAGAAAGCAGCGGCAACATATAAATGTAAGCAGCGTTAAATGAACTACTTTATTAGTAGAGGTTAACAAAACCCGGGATGCACAACAGACTCGTCTCAAATCTTCTTTTTACATCTAAGATCATTGAGAAAGTTGTTGACAGTCATGTGAACTCCAGTGGTTACTTTGAAAAAAATTTTTTTATCAGGCTTTCGGCCTCACCACAGAACCGAAATGGCTCTCGATGTGTTAAATGCTAGACGGCTGAATACTGATTCAATTTATGACTTCAATTTATATGATTTCTCCTTCGAAAACAGGTTGAACGTATGAATATTTCGACTTAAGGACACCAATTAAATTCATAAGTCATAAGTACACGACACTTTCGAACATGTGTCCCAGATACCTCAAGTTAACCAGAGAGTAAAGTCAGAGATTAAGAGAAGACTCAAACAACCCAAACATCCTGCGGTGTGCACAAGAATAACCTTCAGACAGTCATGATAACCTTAAGATGAATGCAGTCAGAGAACTTTACTTACTAAACTGATGGTGTGCTCATCCACTGGAACTGCCTTCAACCAGCGCACCAGCGTCTGTGTCTGAGCACTGTGGCCAGCGGTCTTGTAATCTGTGGGAAATGATGACACGACATCATTTATTAATATGGTCATTTCCTATGTGGTTATTTCCATTATAATGAATCTCTGTCACTCATTATGAATGTAGTGTTGAACATTTCTACAATGAAAAACGAAATATACGAAGCAAGAACATACAGACAACAAATAGAGAATGATCTATGTATACATAACTGTAAAATAAAACAAATACTACTAGTTTAAAACCCCCAAGCAATACGTTTGGAATAGATATCACTGATTAAAGTACATAAAATGTGCATTTATGTTGTTAATGAAACTTAAAACTTTATTTATTTAGCTTATGGCGTCGTGTTTTACACTGTACTGCACTGTAGGTAACATTCATGACAGGAGACAATTGAACACGGTCATGGAGAATTTTGTATCTTCAATTGACCAAAAATTGGCCAAAGTAAAATAAAAATCTAAAACATTCCACCAATGAATAATTTAAAGATGAGCTTTCAAATGCTCAGTCTTTACAAGTAAAGCGATTGTCTGTGTTCAAGCATGTTTACCTCACATAACATTTAACTGACTGCACCAGGCATGACTACAAATTCAGTTCTAAGCAGTTTGCTATTGCTAAATCTTGTGAGTCACAGACTGACACATACCACAGGACTTCTGGGAGAAAAACATTACACGACTATTTAAAAAAAAGAGTTCTATTTCAAATGCATTTTGTATCTTTTAGCCCTTAACAAACCTGACCACAGATCAGACATAACATCATGATCACTTTACTAATGTACTCCTGTGTATTCTGACACCTTTCTATCAGAACCAAATTCAATCTCCATAATGTCACGATCCAGCTTTGTACACATCAGGTTTGAGGAAATAATGCTTACTTGCTGCCTAATACATCCCACCCACTAACACGTGTCATGATTACCGTTTTCTTGCCAAAGTCTAAGTGAGATCCTTATTTATGTCTTTACCTATTATGCTAAATCCTTTACAGGGAGGATATTCTATCAAAACTTCAGACTGGATGGCTGTTTCAGCAAACACTCCTCAGAATTATTATTATTAAAGTTTCATCTACATAACAAAAAATTGTAATAATTAAAAGTGATATTTTTCTCTGTGCAACATGCTACTATCTAAATAAATTATATTGTTTTTAACTGACCCACTGAAGAGTCATTAAAGAGAACAACTTTAAAAAAGTGTTACACTTCCTACAAAAGCAGAACCTATTTTAAGATCTAAATAACGGACAGAGAAAAAAAACCCCAGCAGGCTTTGACTAGGAGTGACTGCTATTGTGCAATGTAACAAAAGTTAGTAGTCGACAGGCATCAGCAGGTACGCTCTGTGCCGCGCCCGTATCCCCACCCTACAGGAAATTTGAACAAGCATTTTCTGATGCAAGTCATCATTTTATATCTTGAGTGTGAACACTGAACACTGTACAAAAGGTTGAAGAGAGAGCAAGAGTTCTGGTTACCTACCATTGCTCACTTCTGAGCTCTTGACCTTCAGGGCATCAATTTTCTCTTCTTTGTTCTGCAGCGAGTTCTTGAGAAGCTCTTGGTATTCCTTTTCTTTCTCACTCAACTGAGTCAGCAACCTAGAATGCAAACATACTGAAATCTTAAAATCATTTGGACTAGAATCAGCAACACTTTAATTAAAGCTGAGCAGCCAAACTTGGTGATGGTCCAGCAGATAAACTTTATTTAGTTATTTAGCACTTAACATCTTGTTTAACACACTAAGTAACATTCATGACGTTCATTCAGTCACATCAAACACAGTTATAAATGATTTAGTATCTTCAATTTGCCTAACCTACATGTTTTTGGACTGTGAAAGGAAACCGGAGTGTCCGGAATAAATGCACACACAGGGAGAACTTGCAAATTCTGCAGAAAGCCTCATTAGGACGCCAAATTGTAAGCAAAGTAAGCACATCGTACATAAGCTGTGATGGTAAATCAGCGTGCTGGATCGGTCAGCAATTGTACAGGAATATGCGCAGAGAAAAGTCAGAAAGGGTTGGGCATCATCAAAAGTAAAGGCATTTGTTTATTTATCTGTTAATAGGTATGAATACAGATCAATGCAAATTGCCGAGAACAAGTGCCAGTTGTCATGTACATCAGTTTGTGCAAAATGATCGATAAGCTTGTGTGTTCCCGCTAGGCATCACGGTTAGGTTTAATAGTCAGTGTGACACTAATTTAGTAGTTACTTAATAAGAACCAATGATCATTGACAATTTGATCAAACAAGCCATCGAGCTTGTGGGCACCTTTTGGTTTCCTGGCATAGCATCGTAAATTCATGGGCTAGAGGGCTGGAGCTGATGCCAAGAAGATCTGATATTCTAGCTCTTGAGACCTCCGGCCTGTGCGGCTGTGGTTCCTCGGCTGTGTCTTCATTGTCAGTGCAGGATTGAGCAGCTGGTTCGTCCCCCTCCTGACTGGCATTTTCTGTCTCAGGCGCGCCATCCTCCACCTCGAAGGAAGACTGCAGCTGTAGCTTAAGCTCTGTTGCACATACAGAACGGTGTTAGTGTGATAGCTGGGGACTGGAGGAGGAATGGTGGAACTGTTATAGGTCATTTCAGCATGGTGAGACTTGAATAGACAATAACCTGGTAGGAGCACGGTGATGGCATCTTGTACGGCCTGTCTGAGCAGGTTATCTAAAGCAAACATCCAGTGAGGCTTCACCTGCTGCTGCCGCAAAACCTTTTTAACCTACAGAAAGTAAAACAAAAACTCCGCGTCCATTATGTGACTAAATGTGGCAACACAAATGCTATTGAACAGATCTTTGGTTCTTATGAACAGTTATGCTGCTTCCATAGAATTTGTCATTATTTCAAACATTTAAGCTAAAATCATCATATAAGAGAAATTAGGTTTATAAAAATGCATGTAAATGTATTATTATTTATCAAGATGAAGCTTTGTAAGCAAAATGTTGCTATTTTGTGCGTCTAGTTAGGTTTATTTAGTTGGGTTAAATGTGTTAAATATAGATATAATTCTTAGTTTTTGTTTGAAAACTGTAATTTGAAATGTGCATTTTGATTTTAAAGAGTTAATTCTCTAATTAAAACAAAAGTCCGTGTTTACATTAGCATATTGCTAGCATGCAGACTTGCTATTCCTTTTAAATTTAATTGTCTAATATTAAAACTGTACTTTTATCAATTCACTTCAATGACAATTATATTAAAAAGGTTTTTATTTCATAAAAGTAATGGCAAAAGTAGAGTTTAATAAAAGAACTTAAAGTACTTTGACTTGTGGAACTTGTTTAGATTTGTTAGCGTCTATTAAACGTGCACGGACTGTTTTCCACACAGTTGAATACATACAGCGTCCTGGAAGCTGAAGAGCGCCGCCTGCAGGCTGCTGAGAGGAACTGCACCACCAGGTAAACTAGCGCGCAAAGTCATCAGGCGGCTGTTCAGCTGTTTCTTATCCGGGGTGCGAATATTTTCTCTCAGGCAGCTTATCAACTGCTTGATGTGCTCAGAGCTTAAACTGAAGTCGTCGGTCTGCAGAACCAGAAAGAAAAGTTTAATTTCCCAACACTGAAACTAAATCACAACAACTGCCCCAAACTACACAATTTATTTCCATCTTCACGATGAACTACACAATAAGCAAAACAAGTTGTTGATTAGTCGTCACCAAATAAGAGCTGCAAACAATGAGCAGTCACAAATCGGCTTTCCATCCAACCGTTTAATACGTATTTATTAATCAATTAATTTCTTGAATGTAACTGTTAGTTGTTAGATGACGTGTCAGCACTGCAGAGAAACAAGCAACACAGAGAATTGTCATTTATTTTAGGCTTTAATTATGTAATTATGCTTCAGTAGATGAGCGACCGACTCTGAGGAATCAACTAAACCGGTTCAATTTACTGCCTGACTCATATTAACTCTGTTCCTTAAACAATTTTCACCGCTAGGACAAACGCGCCTGCAGGGGGAGCCGTGCATGTACGAAGAGTGGTTTCCTGTTCTCACAAGGTATCCACTCCTAAATACTGATGAGCCGATCTGACAGTCCGGTCAAGTATAAATGGTCATTTAGGGCATGAAATTACGTTCGTTCACAAAAACCGTTTACATCCACTTTTATTTTGCATTTTGGTGATGCGATATTACATGTATAAAACTTTTCAAACTTGTTTAAGCAAATAAACTTTTTCTGCTTTCTTTGGGTGTTTTTTTTGCTTTATCCATCTGTTTTTTTAAAAAAATGCTCATTTAAAAATTTCGATGAATGTAAAACCAGATTGATCGTTATCAAAAAGATGCAATCGTCGACTGGCCGCCGATACACACAAATAGTACAGAACAGTAAAACGAAAAGGGAAAAACACAACTGGCAGCCCATAACCTTCACTCTAACTCAAGCATGACAAAAATCATCTATGAATAATAATAACGGGCGACAGTCCGTGCCCACTAAGTGGCTCCCAACACTGCGAATTGTCCGGACAATGATTAACACAAACACCCATTTTGCTGTCTTTGGGCAAATATCTGCTTTTCTACCATGAATTAAAAAAAGACGAGGTCCGTGTCAGAAAACAGAATTTAATAGTAGTCGAACCAAATACTTTTAGAAAACAGTAAAAACAAGAACAAATACACTCTTGTATTTAGCTCCGCTTTGACAGTTCAGACTGCAACATGGTAGTGAGGGACAAAGAAAACAACTAAAAGTTTTCGTTTGTTTTTTTTATCGGGAAGAAATGAAAAAACAGTTCAGCATCCATGACTTCACTTTGCTGAAATGACGAGCAAAAATATTCTTATTAGATAAATTGATTAATCACTAAAATTATTGATAGAATAGTCACTATTGATTAATCAATAGTTGCTGTCTTAGACAATAATATAAACAGTTGTGTGTTTACCTGTGGTAAAGAGTCCTGCATGTTTTGCACTACATGGCCGATATAATCAGTAAGGATTTTATGCAGAGTGTCTCTCCTCTCACTGTCTTTCCTGAGCAGAAACAGACCGAGATTTTCTCCCGACACAGCTGGACTGGTCATTTCCCCTTGTGTCTCCACTGAGGCTCTGCCACACACAACAAGCCTTTAGTTACACGTACTGCATCTTTTGTATAGTTATATGTATGTGTATATATATACATACACACACACAATTTGTATACATTTACGGTGTGTGTGTGTATATATATATATACACAGTCAAATCTGGTTAATGGGACCAGTGGTTAATCGGACCAAAGTACGTGAGAGCGTCTTTGTTTGTGGTGATATTGTTTATGTGCAGTCAGTCAAGAGAACATGTCAATTCACACTGGATATATTCGTCAAACATTGACTGGAATCTAGTAAGAACTTTATTATTATTATGCTTTGCATGCCGAGAACCTAAACATTGTGTGGTAGATATTTTGTAAGCAACAGTAGTTTCTTGTTTATACATTTGCAATATGTGTTTATAACACAATAAAAGTTTAATAAACATGTAATATGTTACATAAATTATATATTCACGTACGCTCTTGTAACATAGGGGCATGTTCGAGTAATCTGACCAACCGGTTATCAGGACCGAAACGATTGCGTCCCGATGTGTGTGTGTGTGTGTGTGTGTGTGTGTGTGTGTGTGTGTGTGTGAAGAGATGCTTTGTGGTGCTGTTGCTCACGAGAGAAAGCTGTTGGTGCTGAGAGGACTCTCAGACACGCCACTTCCTCTGAGCCGATGTGTGGTCCTCCTCAGATCGAGTGAGTTGGATAGCTCAGTCTTGTCACTGTCCGTGTCCTCCACATATATGGCTATGGGTACAGACATGCTCCTCTGGTAGTCTCCATTATCCACAACAGGAAAAAAAAATCGAATTAATTATATTCTGCCAAACTTAAAAAAACATAATTATTATCCTAAAGTTCAGTAGTGATGGCTTAATGATTAAGGTACTGGTCTGGAGGCCCGAGTACCACCAAGTTGCCACTGTTGGACCCCTGAGCAAAGACCTGGACCACCGATTGCTCTAAAAAATGGTGTTTGATTGTAACTGTAAGTCACTTTGGATAAAGGCGCCTTGATAAATTCTGGACATGTACATGTATTAAAATGAAAACATTACTTTTGTTAATTACGATAACATCATTGTTTAAACACCAGGGAATTAATGATTCAGCAAGAGTTATGACATTTAAGATGAAGATTGATTTGCTGTTAACAGCTTTCTTCGACTTTACTTTTGACTTACGATACACTGCACATGTATGATATCACTGCTCATCTCCTCATCATGGCATATGTTATTAGGTGGGATATACTAGGCATCAATTAAACATTTAAGCTTCGAAGTTGGTGTAAGAAGCAGTAAAAAGTCAAGAAAGCTTTCTTGGGTTTTTGAAAGGCACTCCATATATTGAAACAATTGTAATTATTATTATTAAGTTTCAGGTTTTGCGATGTTAATGGGGGCCAAATTGTGAGGCGTTACCCTGCAGTGTAAATATTTACCCATGTGAAGTTTAGTCCATGTGAGCCGTTGCTCAAACTGCTGAAGAAAGTAATTCTGGTTCTGATAGAGAAGTTCTAGACTCCTGCAGGACTCACCAGATGAGTTGTGTTCTAATTCGACTTGGCTGGAAACGAGCTTCATCCTCTTCTTGGCACTGCCTTTAAGAAACGCCTCCTTCAGTAGCTCAGATGCGACGGCCCTTTTGTCTGGATTGGGCTCGAAGCAGCGCATGAGGAAAGCTTTGGCTCCTTCGGACATGCACTCTGGTACCGTGGGGTGGATCTTAAACATTCCCACCTGTAACAGAAATGATCAGTTAAGAGCCACGATGCAAAATGATGCTAAATTCTTAACAATGGGAAAGTGAACTTTCTTACAGTACCAATCAAACGTTTGAACAGAACTTCTCAATGTTTTTGTTAACAGATTGTAGATTAAGATTGTACACATCCAAAAAACACGTGAAATATGTAATAAACAAAAAGTGCTAAGCAAACCTGAATAGGTTTTATATTTTAGATTCATCAATTAATTTATTGAGCATTTCAACGTCATGTTTTAAACAATACACAAGTCACATCAAACATGGTCATGTACAATTTGCTCTCTTCAATTTGCTTAACCTGCATGTTTATGGATTGTTGGTGGAAACCGAAGTAAACCCACATAAACACGGGGTGAACATGCAAACGCCGCACAGACATCCCCCTGAGCCGACCCGGGAATCGAACCGGGGACTTCTTGCTGTGAGGCGAGATTCATTCCTTCAGATTAATCAAAGTAGATCATTTTTGCTTTGATGACAGCTTTGTACAATTCAACTGACTTTGCCGTCGGTGCCCTTTCAAATCAGCTTTATGGTTTTCCAACGAAGACGAAGTTCCCTGGAGGTGCTGAGCAGGAGGTGCTCCGCTCAGGAGCCCAACTACAGTTCATGCGATTATAAAGGCCAGGTCAGGTGACATGCCACTCATCTTAGTTAAATAACTCACACACAGCCTGGATGTGTTTACAATATACTAAAGACAATAAATCAAAATCATAAAAAATCTATTGAACGAGAAGGTCAAGAATCCAAAGGTTTCACTGGTACTCTATGTAACAATACCTTAAACATGGCGGCTTGGGGGCTGCCCAGTTCATGGAAGGGGGTTTTTCCAGTAGCCATTTCGATAACAGTACAGCCTAGAGACCAGATATCAGCTGGTTTCCCATAACCTCGTGGACCTTGGTCTATAATCTCTGGAGCCATGTATTGCAATGTTCCTACATACCAGTGAGAAGAGAAAAAAATCTGCATCAAATAGATCAAAGCCACGAAGAAATGTTTGTTATATAATGATGTTATATTCGTTCAAATGTTGTGGCCTAAGAAAAACTCTCAGATGGTTTAGGAACATAAACATTGGTCCTCTCTAGGGCTAAATGGAAACCATTCTTGATACTAAAAAATATCTGCGTGAAATGTGAAGATACAATAACCAATACGATCAAAAATCTGCAATATTAACTTCCAAATGTATTTCCTTTCTGTCCTGCATACCAGACATGGCAGTGATTTTTCATGAGCTCCAGAGAAAACACATGCAGACACAGAAAACATGTATTTATTTATCCTTTTAACTAGTTTTAACAACCAAGGATTTTGTTGGTCCACCAGTGGTCGTCATTTACTCCAACTAATCGACTAATAGTCGACTAAAAATACCATTTAGACCGGGATACATATTTG
>JAOUQU010205183.1:0-14088 GCA_028566735.1 Ammoglanis amapaensis | reverse complement strand
ACTATTATGAGCTGTTTTTAGAACAGGCCCGCGGGCGACTCATGAGGTCCTCGCGGGCACCACGTTGGTGACCCCTGGTCTAGAGTTTGCATGGGCTTGTTCTGGGTTAACCTTTACTCCCACAGGCCAAAGACATGCAGTCATGTTAATTTGAGATGCTGAACTGTGAGTGTGTTTGTCTCTGTACCCTGCAAAAGACTGGCATTGTGTGTTAAGTGTATTCGGACAGTGTGTGTCCAACTGTGATCCTAAAATAAGATTAAGCTTTGAGAAAACTACACGATGGATGGAAAATAATATATTTAATTTATATAGCATCGTAGTATCAAGGACACTGTATGGTAGGATTACAAAAGAATACAATATAATACAATAGCCCAATAACAATTATAGCACATGAAGAATAATGGAAACAATATATACAGACAATAAAAGAAGATAAAACATATTACGATAATAAACAGTAAAAGACATGGAATGATAATTGTTCATATCACTGCTCAAAAAACATCATGACTACCGTCCTAATATAGTTTTTCTGCAGTTTAAGCTACTGTAGCATTTGACCACATCTGCCAGATGGTGCCCGGGCCAGAGAATACAGAAAATATCGCTTGTCTATCTGTTAATTATTAGACAAAACGCTTAGGGACAAATCCAGTTCCAGATCTTATGAAACTTGCCTTTTTATTCAACTAGTTTCAATCTGCAGAACAACAACAAAAACTCACACATTTATTCTCTGTTTTGATCTCCATAAAACCGTCACTCTGACCGACTCATCGCAGGACTCGCCACAGAAGCGACATAACCCAAACGTTGTGATCTGAGTGTGCAGCGGTGTGAAACACTATGCCCGGTGCTTGAAGGCATGCTCTGTGACTATCGATGAGTCAGGCATGATGGATGAGGCCGTAAGCAATTCCTGAAAGAGGGAATGGGGTGGTGGGAGTAGAGAGAGAGAAAGCCAGATGAGAGAAAGCAAGATCAATTACTTGTTGACTCACTTGGTAAAAATTCAATCGACTGAATGTGTCATGTATGACTGTGCAGTTTACAGAGAGAGAGAGAGAGTGAGAGAGAGAGAGACAGTAGAGAAGGCTATCTTAGACACTCAGACTCATTATGCTGCTGAAACAAGCCTGAGCATTCTAGCGCTCCATGGATAACTTTCTCTTTCACTCTCTCTTCCTCACTCCACCTCTCTCTCTGCAGACCTCACATAGGCTGAGTGGAAAACGGACCATCACACACACCGAGAGATTCGAGCCGAGTGTTTAACCGGGCAGTGTTCCGTACGGTAAGTGATTTTGTTGTCTGGCTGTGTGGGTGTGTTGGATTCTCGAGAGGTCTTATATCTATTTGTACCTGACTGTACAGTTACCTACTAGAATATTGCAGAACTTTCTCTGTCTGTGTGTTCAGATCGAAATGTTAATCGCTTGACTAAATTTTATCCACATTTTTTCGTTGGACAGTATTATATAATATACACAGAGCAGGCATAACATTACGAGCACTGACGTAGTGAATGACACTGATGAGCTCTTTATCACAGCACCTGTTCTACTGGATGAAACTTCATATTTGATGTGTTAGAAGCTGGTAATGGGCTTCGAGTAATAAAGCCAGAACATCTTTTTAAATTAGCTTCTGTGGGGTGTAGTGGTCAGTATTAAGTGTGTAAATTGGCCATGGTCCACTGATATACGTGTACATGAGAAGCGAATGCAGGAATATACAGTGCTTCATGTCAGCACTCTGCTGAATAGGAGATAATATAATAATAATTACCGGTTAAATTGTAACGTGTACAGACAAATAATGATACAAATAACAGCAAATAAATTTCAGTTTATATTAGTGCATTCTGGGTCATGATTAATAGATGCAGTTTGGATGTCTTTCATTTACTAATATTATTATATATTATTATTACTATATATTATTACTAATATTAATATAATACTAAACAACTGACTGGCTAAATCATAATTCTGTCTACCGTGGCCTAACATCAATGCTAGAGACCCCAGAGCATTGTGTAAATGTAAAGTTTAAAGGTGACTCAGTGGGTTGCACTCTCACCCCACAGAAAGAAGGCCCTGTGTTTGTTTCCCCGATGAAGCGGTCCAGGTCCTTTCTGTGTGGAGTAATAATAAATAATTATATATTACATTCTTTTTCCTCATTGGATGCTTTTTCTGATGCAACCCTTGTTTATCCAGGCTCGGGACCGACACTACAATGCACTGGTTGTGCATCCTAGTGGCTAGGGTGGTGCCCAGACCTTTAATCTTCTTATTCGTAATGTTGTTATTATTTGCATTAGCCATGGTACTGGAACAGTGGTAGACATTCAAGATCACACCCAGCTAGGGAGAGATTGGTACAAGGGTGTTAAAATAACTGTAATATGGACGCAAAGGTGGCACAGCAGGATACTTTTAATACACTAACATATCAGATGCACAATTGGCCTTCAACGTCTGGCAGACCAAACTGGTGAGTGAGTAAGTTCTTTATATGTTGGGTAAATGTTGGAATTAGTAGACAGAGTATCTTGCAAATAGTGGACAATAAGCCAATATATGAGAAACAAGACAACAGGGGACAAAGAAGGGTTGAGGTGCCGCGCATGTATCAAAAGGGGCGTGGAGCAGACAAGCATACCATCCTCAAACACATACAAGAGCTCATGCTTAAATACAAAACAAGAGGAGAGGAACATAATGTTATAAAAAAAACTTTGAAAAGACAGGATATTAGTATTGAATGTAAAATCAGCTGTGTTGTTTTATTTAATAAACTACAACAGATTGGCAACCTGTGGCATGTGAAGCACTTTAGCTGGCTTACTGCAAGGATTGAAGAAAATAAATAAAGTGATTTATTGACTGAATATGTCAACAGAAACAGCTAACATTTCATAGTACATCTAAGAACTTCAGTCAAAAGTTTTCAGAAGATTCCAGACACTTACCTATGCTTTCTTTTCTCATACATCTGAAATAGCTGAATTTAAAGGACATACACTTGTCTATTTTTAATGGATGGCTTTTGATGATTTTAAAATAGTATTATTATTATTATTACATTTTATTTATACAGCACTTTTAATACAACCTCAAGGGTGAAATGAAATGATAGATTTCCAGATCTCATCTCTGAGGATAATTAACTTTCATGAACTGAACACTTTATTTAAAACATCCGAAACAAATTCGTATGTGTTTTCATGTGTTATATGTGTTGTGATTTTGTATTGCAGGGCACAAAAAATGATGTTTCTGACCACTACTAGAATAGTTCAAAACATTGTTGGAAAGCCAGAAGAGTTACAGTTATTAAAGTTGCAGCTGGTGGGCTGATATATTAAACCCTGTAGATCATGAATGGGACATAAATTGGTTGTACAGGCAGATGAATGAGTCGTAGCATAAAGCAAGAGAAGGAGAGAGAAAAATCGAGCATGACAGACAGATTTGTTGCAATTTATTACCGTTTGCTTGAAGCAGTACTTTTTTATGATATTAGATTCTCTTTTTTTGTGGGATATGCCTGTGTTACCTTTATACAGAAATGAGTGTTTTTGTGTGTAGGATAGGCAGGGCAGGGATGTACCATGCCCTAACCATCACCTTTCTCATAAATGTTTCTGCACACTTCTGGTACTTTCCCTGTTAATGTACACCTGTGTGTGTTGCAGCGCGCTCTGTTTGTTAAAGGGACCGTGATTATTTTGGAGACCGAAATGATTTTGGCATGTGTAGAATAGAAGTAGGAGTTAGAAGTAGAAGGACAGGGTAGCTAAAGAGAGGTTTCATGATACAGGACTTTTAGGTGGTTTGTGCAGAAGACTGCTATTCAAGGAAGGGCAAATGAATGATCTGCAATGATCTGCTAGGACCATACCCAAACACAGCAGCTAGTTAAGAGAAAAAACAAATGATCCAAGTCATATCACAATTGTGTAACTGTTAGGAAGTCATAAATGAGATTTGGGACAGTAATAGGGACACCTATGCACTGTTAACAAGAAAGTGCAAAACTACATGCTGCACACTTACAAAGTACAAAGTGTGAAGATACACATCTTTTGACGTGTTTGCAGGAACAATGAGATTAAATAAAAGCAGGAACACTAGATAATTTGGCATGTAAGTGACTATATTACAGAGTGATAAATGTTTTACTGTTCCAGCTATTTTGGAATGTTTTGTAGACCGGAAATTCAGGAATGGAAGTTCATTAAGAAATGAAATAACAAACTACGACTAAACGTGAAATATCTGTTGAAATATCTGAATGAAAAAAGAAGACACTGTGTTTTTATTATTTCTATTTTCTATACTATCCCGCCTTTTACTTTTTACTTTTATTTCCGTATTTGTTATGCACCTGAAGCTGAGAATCAATTTAGATTTAGAACTAGAACTTTATTGCCGACCATATGTTCACTCATTAGGCTACTACTGGCCTTAAAAACTCCAAAAAACATGTCATAAATACCACGAGTTACCTTTAGTGACTGATAGTAATATAAACAGCAAATCTTTACTCACTGACTCACCGATAACAAATTCTCCTACTTTCCAAGCACCTACAAAGCTGAAACTCCGAAATTCAAGTAAAAATGGCAAAGCACTCACTCACTCACTCATTCACTCACAAAGACTTATTACTTATCTCACTTTTAAACTTCATAGCCATCACTAAATCAAAACTATTCTGAAATAACCTCAAACATTTTGATCAATTTATCCATCGTAGCAAACAATGAGTATAGCGCTGGTTACATTATAAGGATAAACTAACACTTTGTTACATCAAGGTTTGTATATGGAGGACCTGAGTACATTAGAATGTGTTTATTTGTACATACACAAGGACAGGTAGAAAGTTCATTCTTTTAAAATCCCAGATTGTTTTGATGCTGGGGTCAGAGCATAGGGCGAAGCTTCATATGGCAACCCCGGAGTCTAGTGGATTAAAACACCTTGCTGAAGGGTCTGCATGAACTCTAGAAATGGTGACATGCTAGTCATGTGTTCATCTATCCTGTTTCAGGTGTGTAGCTTTTAAAAAGGATAAAACTGTACAGTGGTAGGACAAAGCTGTGTCCCAGATGTGTTTGCATTTTATATAAGGCATCAGGCATAATATGTACTGATCTAGGATGTATTTGGGATGTGTATTATAGGATATGTTTAGTAATTGATGTCTCTGGTCTCCAGCAGCACTTACTGGAGTATTAAGTAAGTAAAGGTCAGTTGGCGTTTGGGTGGAGCTTTATTTAACTGATTCTATGTGTAACCACAACACACAATTGTCTAGGATGGGAGTAGTAGGATGTCCATAGACTTCTCACTTTATTCTCTTTCTGTTTGGAATCACTGTTTTATCTTTGTGTCTGTGAGATCTGATTTTCTCCCATAGTCCAAAGACATTGGTGAACTGGAAATTTGAATAACACAGTCCAATAACAATAGAAACTTGAACAGATGCATCTTGTGTAACCAGTTTTTTAGCGCTGTGTCAGAAATGTAACCAAAGTGTGTAATTAAATGCTGGTGCAAAACGAAAAAATGTCAGCGCATCAGAGCAGAGATCTTGAACACGTTCAGACATTCAGCTGGACTAGCCTACTTGAATAGTGACTGGCTGTTGTTCATTCAGGATGGGAAAAGCCGGATAACGATTCTTCTGATGCGATTATGACCTGGCTGATTGATGCTGTCTACACAGAGTCAAGAGAGAATGCGTTCGTGGGTGCCTCTCAGAATCAAAATCTGTTTATTATTGCCATTGTCAATGAATAAACTGCACATACGAATGCCTGAGTCTCGCATTAAAGTTTGTATCAGTAGACAATAAACAATCAGGTAAATGGGCTGAATCTGGAGAAATGCTTTCAACCTCCCAATAAACATAAAATATTTATTTTAGAGGGGCTACTTGATGGTAACAACACGTTTAGTTCCTCAAGAACTAAGTTACCACTAATTCTAATATGCATTATCAGAAGTGCTTTAGGGAAGTGGTTCGCTTTAAAAAACATTGACATTTGATTTGGCTTTTAGTTTATTTAATGTCCTAGGGCTCTATAAAAACAGTTGGATGGCAGATCAAAGTGGCATTTGGGTAAAACTTGTGTTTGGTCTTGATACAGTTAGTGTTCAACACAACATGACATGCCAAGAAGAGGTGGAGTTAAAGTTAGTCCCTCTATTCTCTGTTCTATATCAGTGCCATGTTTCTCTAATTCACTGGATGTGTGTGTGGGTGTGTGCTTCCTTTTCTTTTTTTATGGCAGTAAGTGTTTGTTAACGCTCATGAGGGCTAGAATTGACACACCCTTTTATAGAATGTCTCTCTCTTCTAGGTAGAGTGTAATTGGAAGACTAGGTGCAGGTGCTTTGCTACTTGTAGTGAAGGATTTTGGAAAAGACGGTCGAATCATGAAGCTACAGAAGGTCACAGAGAATTCACACATTAAACTGTGTTGTCTTGGAAACACTGGAGATCCTGCATCAGGTATGTAATAAATGCTCAGACACTTATGGGTGTAAGTATTATTTCGTCCAGAATTGAGTTTTTATCAAGTGAAAGCTGTCGACGAGCTCTTTCTGCTGACAAAATTCTAGAAGTAATGTCTATGTCAATAAATGTGCTTTAAACAAGTAATATCAGTACTGATAGTAAGCGTGAGCTAGTCAGTTTTTGTTTCGACTCTCCTGTAAAGTTGTTGAAATTTCAATTACACCTTGTTGGCTATTAGCCATTGATATACTTCAATTCTCGGTCAAACATTATTGTATAAACAGTGTATACCTGTCCAGTTTCAAGCCATGGATTTGTGTCTGTGCATCTGGATTAAACTGAGAGTCAAAACTACGTCAAATGGAAGGAAACTCAATCCGGCCACCTCAAGCCCAACCTACTACATGATTCACAGAGGTGAGAAAAGTAAAAAAAATACCCTGATATAAGATATAAATTTTATGATATAATTTATATCATCATATATATAATTCATCATATATACATTCATTTCTATCTGATATAAATTTTGAGCTCTTAAATCAGGGGTGTCCAAACTTTTTACTACATGGATGTTATGAATACATGTAGGGGGCAAACCTTCAACCTGACATTATTTGACCTATTTACATTGAAACATTTAATGGAATATTCTTATAATTTCACTCATGTAAAGGTGTTAAAATTTAGTGCATCTGTGATGTTCAGGAAAAAAATGTAGACAGGTATTTTTCCAATGAATCAGTGAAATTTGCATGGTGGCACTGTTACCTCACAGCATGAAGGTTCCAGGTTCAATCCCCCGCTGGGATCCTTTCTGTGTGCGGTTTGCATGTTCTCCCCACATCAGCTGTGGTGACTTCCGTGACATTTGTGTTTTGATTATCTCTGAACTCAGCATCATTTAAAATTGTCATCATTTTTTTTCACATTCTGTACCAACAATATCCAAACAACTCAGCCGATGGCAATTTTTAAGAACAATTTCAAAATGTCAGATCAGGTTATGCTAGTCTGTTTTACCACTGTGCCACCCATACACCTTTTTATAGCTTCCTAACCTCGTACTTTACACCTGCAAGGTTTTATCCATTCTAATCTGTTAGTTTTCTTACATGTTTAAAAACATAAACGTTTTCATGTTTATTAAAAACAATTAAAGCATGATTAAAAGTGTTTCTGGCAACAGCTTATTAGCATATATGTGACGTACAGCGCTTAAAAACGGAGCATCAAAACAGAGCATTTCAGAATTGGGCTGACGCTGGACTAAATCAAACTTTTCATATCTCTTTATGTGAGCGTGATTTTGTGCAAATAACTTCATGGGCATGTTTTTTACAGCCCATAAACTTTTTCTAAATTATTTTAAAAGATTCACAATATGTCCCCTTGAACAAATACAATTAATGATGAAGTTAGTACATTACAAAGACTATTTGTTTTTGTTTGCAATTCTCATGTAATTTAAGCTGTTTTAGTCTGGAGTTATATTTTATTTAGAGCCAATCTTAATATTTACCATTAGTTGTGTGCACTTAGGCTAGCTATTTAATATAGCTTTGTTTGCAACACTACTGCCCTTCTCTGTTTGTAGCTATGTAGCTACAGCCTGAAATTATAGTCTTTGCAGTTTAGCCTTAAATGTTTACCCACAAAAAACTTGTGTTAACATTTGATGTCATATTTTTAAACCCGAATACTGTTTTACCCTACATTGTTTGTCATAGTTGGATTAGAAACAGGTTTGGTTTGTTTGGTCTCTGTTTCAGAATGGGCAGTCGTGCCATTCCATGACGTCACTGTTCTCAGACCTTTGGTCAACATGCCAGGTTCTGCCGTTTCAGTTGGTTAGCAAAGCATACCGTAAAACTATCAGCCTCCCTTGAAACACCATGTTCTGCTCGTGAATTTTAATTCGGTCTAGGAATGTTTCCTAATTACTGTTTGCTCATTTTGGTTAAGAATAACTGCAGCATTTCGGTTTCTCACTTGGTGTGTGATGACTAAATGTTCATCAAAGGTGTTTGAGATGCGATGTGTTGCAACAGACTGGACAATGAACTGCGTGTGTGTGATGCCATTCTGGTTGGGCATTATGCCCAGGTGTTGTTATGAAAGCTTTATTTACTGTTTTGTACCAACAGTGGATGATAGATAGTTTCTCGTTTTGTCTGGATGTGGGTGGCATAATGTCACACAGCCTCATTTGTAAAGAGCTGTGTAAATAATATTAACTGTGGGCATATGAGTGTATCCTGTTGTTCGCAGTTCCCATATTCCTAGAAATCACATTATATCCAACCTGCTAACAATAACGCTAAGTAGGCAACATTGTCACCTTCTGAGTGGGTTTCCTCTCTCCGCTCCGGTTTCCTCCTACCGTCCAAAGCTATGAAAGTGTTTGATATGTGAAATGATAAATCAGTGTAAGCTGTAACTCCTGTCCCTGGCATAAAAGTAACCAAAGTAAAACACGATTTCAAAAGCCGTGACCTTATGGGCTTGTGATCACAAAGCGCCGTGTCTATGGGCTGCCCACCGCAACAGGCAGGTGTGCTCAGTGCTTCCCACTAGTGTGTGTTTCACTGCATGAATTTAGTTAAATGAAGAGGAATAATTCCTGTGTGTAAAAAGCACAGTGGTAAAACAAAGTTTTCTAAATTTAAACATTGATTAACTTGTGCCATCTTTGTATTTAAAAGCTTGGAATAGCTTGTTACACCACCCGATTTCAAAACTTATGCTGTAATTGGTGGGTCAAGTAAGGCTTGCATGTACAGGCTACAGTTTATGTACTTTTAGTTTAGTGCAGTCTGGTGCAGTCAATTTGTGGTTTGTAGACAAGTGTCTGGTGTCAGTGAAGGAAGCAAAACAGTGGGAGGATGTAGGAGTATTTGGATCGTTTGACGACCAGACATACCAGTGTAATTTGCCCATATAAATATTACAGAAGAATCACCTCCTAATATTGTGTTGCACCCCCCCCCCCCCAAACCGTGTGCTGCACTGTGTATTCTGACTCCTTTCTATCCGAAGCAGCATTAACTTACAGGGGCTCGTCTATGGGATTGGACCGCACACACACAACCTTTGCATCCCATGCACCGATGAGCCCTGCAGTCTCACAGCTTAACAGCCCTTTCGTATTGCTTCTAACATTAATAACATATTGAGGATTATGAGCACTCGCAGATGAAGTAAATGGCACCAATATCTCATCACAGCATCTGTTAGTGGGTGGGATATGTTAGGCAGTGTTTGGAGGAAGTCAAGAAGTGACGTTAGTCGTAATGTTATGGTTGGTTTATTTATACATATAAACTAACACCTACAATGCATTATTATTATACTTTTGTATGTCAGTCCCTTAAAATTCTTTATTGTAACATACATTTTTAAATAGGAAATTGCCTAAATGTTTGTTTTACTTTTGTACTGTGTTTTTTTCTATTAGTTTAAAATGTTTTGATCACATAGTGTTTTGTTTAGATTAGTTTTATTCCTTTTAAATTCACTGAATGTATTATCCAATGAGGACACCAAAAAGACTCCAGATCTGTCCAAAGCAAAAGCCAATTAATTTTTAAAATGTATTATATTTTTAATGATTATATGTATTTATTTATTTCTCTCTTTAGTTTTATTAATCTTATGGCAGTTAGTTACTGACAATTATGTGTAAAGATATGACATAATGGTAAGAATACTTGCAATATATTTATTGCATTATCTCAATATTATGCTCGCACAGTTAAGTTTTATTATTTATTTCACAATCTATCTAACATACACATTTGGGTATGGGTATGTAATGTCTTGGCAGGGTAGCAGTTCTGTGCAGCCCTTTGTTGAGCTTTTTGTGCCACTGTGTCTGTGGTCGCTATATAGATTCACATTATTGATTTTCAGAGGGAATAAGAAATACAGGATCTGTTGTTCATACCTATTGATTTTTAAACTCAATCCATGCGTTCACAGTAAAGCTATTGACATTATAGAGTGAGAACCCACAGGAGATAGTAATTGGAAGATGTCTAGTGTGCAGAGGAATACAACATGATAAACACGATTCATGCATTAATCTGAAATACAGGACACAAAGTGAAAGGAAACCTTGTACTTTTTATGTTGTGTGATATCAGAAAAAGACAACTACATTCATGAAGTAGAATTGGGTGCAAAGCCTGTAATTTTCTTATTTACTATAATGGTAGACAATACTGTTGCTACAAATTTTTAAGTTCTCCCAATATGTTCCAATTGTTGCCTGTAGTTTAGTATTTTTGGTGTGATGTAAAGAAGCAGTGGATAAGGTTGTTAACTAAATAATTACACAATTTTTCTTCATTTGTCTGAGGGGCTGTGCAGAGGGCCCTGCACATCCCTGCACATGCTGATCTTAGCTTTGTGTTCAGCTGCTTATCAATCGAGGTCCAACTGTCAGATTTTGCCGCCTGTCGACTTGGCACGGCCCCAGCCACCAGGATGCACAAACCAGTGCATTGTACTGCCGGCCCCACGTCTGTATAAATCATTAATGTGAACATGTAGGAGAAATAAATCTTTGCAATGTTTAAAAAGATTAGCATCCTATTCAAAACAGGCCTACTAAAAGTATTAGGACTTAATAGAATAGCTTATTCTACTGCCGAGATTTTGTTTTAGCAGCATTTACATGTTATGACTGTATTTTAATTATATGCAACATGTAATTAATAGATCTACCTAAAATATCTAGACTCACTAGTCTATTTTTGGCCAGAGTTCATTTGCATGGATAAAGAGAACACGCTGTTCTATTCTGAAATGGTATTTCAGCTTCAAATTCCCCTTAACAGTGTGTGAAATAAACTTTAATCATTAACCATTAAACACACACATACAGTCATACGATGCTATCAGAGCTACAATGCCGCGAACTTTAAGTTTATTATTCTTTAGTACAGTCATCCAGCTTACCATGTGGTCAGTCAGGATTCCAGGAAG
Organism: Ammoglanis amapaensis; assembly: GCA_028566735.1. Lineage (NCBI taxonomy): Eukaryota > Metazoa > Chordata > Actinopteri > Siluriformes > Trichomycteridae > Ammoglanis > Ammoglanis amapaensis. Next base: position 2,556 of record JAOUQU010205183.1, on the reverse strand, counting down.
AAGTGTTTACTGTAAACCCTTTTTTTTCACGACTCCCTTCATTTTTGGGAAGTTGTCCCTGGCTCGTTGCCATAGGGGCGAGGACTGATGGATTTCTTCTTGATGAGTCGCCCTCACAGTGAGCTGGAGCGTAAGAGTGAAACTGTCTGTGAAGCTCGTCGCCCCCTCACTCATTTTTTTCTTTTACAAATGCTCCAAAGCACACTTTAGGAACTACTTGTCGCCTGACTCACAGGAAGTACGGATGTGATGAAACAGAAAGTAAATGAGGCTGAACCGGAAAAAAAAGTTAGAAAGTGAGATCAAGAGACTAGAGTCTAGTGTGGAAGAGGTTAGTGGCTTTGGATTAGTCATAAAGATTCAAATACACCAAACAGGTGTAATATAATGACCACCACTGACCGGTGAACAGAATAACACTTACTGACTCTTTGTAAGGACACCTGTTGGTTTTATCCTTAAAGATGTTAGAGAAGCAGGAAAATGGCAATTTGAGCAAGCTTGAAAAGGACCAAATTGTGATGGTGAGATAACTAGATTTCGTAGTAGCTCATTGATCACTGCAACTGATGTACGTGAGGAATGAAGGTTGGACCATGTGACCTGATCCAACAGATGAGCTTGAGTACTTGGGGACAAGGCTGTTTTGGCACCAAAAGGGGGACCAAAAACATTAGGATAATGGTCAAAATGTGCTTCTTAATCTGTGGATACGCCACCCCTGTATGGTTACGGGCAACAGGCTTTACCTTGTAATAATGGCTTGGTGGTGTCTTTTATGGACCATCTCTTTTCCTGTGACAAAAAAGTTGGGAATTTCCAGGATGTGAGTGAGATCCCAGAAATGTGTAGTAGATAGACGGGCACTGATGCAAATCTTTTTTAAATAGGCAATGAATGGGTTCTCTTGTCATTCACCTTTCAAATAATTGTGTGTAATAACACAGACCCAGACAGACAACTAAACAACTGATGACTCAACACATATCATATCTCCTGTATCACTGTATTCTTGTCATCCAGAAACCTTTCCCTCTGGAATGTTCTTCAGGTTTTGTCGAGTGTGCTATACAAAAACTACCTAGCATGCTTTTCAGGTTTAGTGCACACTAGATGAATTTAAATATGATTTTAATCGAAGTTAGTTAGAAGATGTCTATGGGCTTTACAAAACACGTCCACGTTTTGTGCACAAAATCATGTAAAGAGATATTATTATAAGCCAGTTCAAAATGTTCTGTTTTGCTGGACATAATATATGCTAATGGGCCATTGCTGGAAACGCTCCACCTCTTCGGGGTTTTGGATTTTTTAACATTTGATAAACGTAAAAATGTCAGAAAACAGAGGTTTTTTTTACATGCACTACTTTCATAAATTATTAAGCAATATAAAGACTCAATCGTGTACAGACTGCCTACATTCGAATTTGTAAAGGAGATGCCAAAACATGAACAGCATCATTCATATAGTGACAAAAACACAAAAGTCATCAGTTGAGAAAGTGAATATTTGTACTGACATGTCTGTGGTTTAGTCTGCTGTTTAGTTGCACATAAAATTTCTTTAAATATAGCCCATCATCAGCTGTTGTATCACATCCAATAAAACACATTTCCTCATTTACCAGTAATCGTATCGCTCGGCTCATGTACGATAAATGTAAATCTAGCATTCGAACGGGTAATATTCCACTATTATATTTAGTAAGCAGTTATTACATCACAGTAATAAAGAAGTCAAACCCGCTCATTTTTTCTGGCAGCTAAATCTTGTGTAAAGTACAGAAAACAGAAAAAAAATATTTTATTCAAACTTGAAGTTTGTAGGAGCAGTAAAGACTGGCATGGAAATACAAAAACAAGCCACAAGTTCATTTTGCCTGATATGTTCCCCTTAAAACCGCTGCTCTGCTCACATGCGGGATCTTTTTATGTAGGAAGTGCAAACTATTATATACAATATGCTTATACAGATGCAAATTCTCAGAGGGTAACGGGGCAATGCAACAGTGTTCTGGGTTCCATTCTCAGACAGGGCGGTTCAGTATTTCTGATCATGAGCTCATGGTCACAAATTACATTTGGTGTAAACATTATCCAGTTAGTCATGTAGCAGTGACATAATACATGAAGAGCTTTTGTTTAAAACTGATATGCATAAGTACAGAGGAGCCAATGTGACTATAGCATGTTCCTCTGTGTCTACTATGGCTGTGTGAGTCTACAGTTGGATGGTTTAAACAAGTTTGACTTAGTGTTGTGTTTTTCTGTCAAATTCATCACATTAAAGCAGCACTTCCCAACTTTTATTCCACCAAGGACCTGTTCCATGTTTTTTGGTTCATTTATTAGGATTTTACACATGCATGACAGGAATAGTACTAATTACACAAGGTTTTTTACTTCCAAGTTCATTTTGACCACCGTAGACAAATAAGCTTCTCCACTAAACCTCAGTGAGTAGAATATAATGCTTGATAGTAGGGCTGTCCACAACCAAGGATTTTGTTGGTCGACCAGAGGTCGTCATTTACTTCAACTAATCGACTAATAG
>JAOUQU010204967.1:0-14090 GCA_028566735.1 Ammoglanis amapaensis | reverse complement strand
GTCTATATTAAAGATAAGCCAATGGGCCGCGTCCTCTAAATTTTGGGCCGGTCTCTAAAAAGACAAAAGAAAAACGAACAGCATCGGCCCTTGAGGACTGTCGGCCCACCGGGCAAATGCCCGGTATGCCAGATTGCCAGTCCAGCCCTGCAGTGCACGCGCACCCACACACTACTATTCTCCCATTGGGCAACGCAGTGTCTGTCAATGTGGAGTTAGCTCAGTGGTCAATTAGAAATGCTGGCTAAATGGCTAAAATTATGTCCTTGCTGCAAGAAGGGTCTGGGTTCGATTCTTTAGTAAATCGATAGTCGTCGGTTCAAGTCCTACCCATGCCAGGCCACAACTGTTGAGCACTTAGCCTTCAATTGCTTGAACATTGTGTCTTGTGTGGTGGTGGAAGCTTATGTTACAGCGGAGTTATACAGTCCCATGCTACAGCCTAGTAATGCAGTGTCTCATAGGAATGGCGTATGCCCGTGCTACAGCTCGAATCTTTCATGGGAAGATGGTTTTGTGTGTTAGTACAGGTCACATGACTTCCGCTCTAGTGCACATTTGTAGCACATCAGTCCGTGCTCAGATATATTTAATAATTTTATACTTTTATACTTCACAAGCTCTAAAACATCCGTTTCTTATGTTGTTTACTGGTGACGTTTATTTCCAGAATGACTGAACTAAGTAAGGAATTAAAATAACAATGTGCCTGGTATCATCTTCCTCCGCTCCAGGCTTCGTTACTCAACACTGATTCATAATAAGAGAATGAGGGTCACAATGTGGGTCAGATTATGAGACAATAATCACCAAACTTAACTCAGGAACTCAAAGCGGATGATCATTCCTTGTATAATCGTTCTGAAGATTCGTTACAGATGCAGACTGCCATCTAGTGGACAACAATAACATGATCTTAGCTTTCTCAAGCCGTTTTGCTAGGTTGTGTTTACATTTTTAGCATCTAGCCGACGCTTTTATCCAAAGCGACTAACACTTTTGAGCAAATTACTGTTAAGGGCCGTGCTCAGGGGTCCAACAGTGACAACTTAGTGGTAGTGGGACTTGAACCGTTGTTCTTCTAATGATTAACCCAGTACCTTAACCATTAACCGTCACCGCCTATGCACAAGTGATGCTTGTAACATGGCTTTGGTAGCTTCTTTGATAAATGCATCAAGCTTTTGTTGCTATGGTTAAGTTGCTGGACATGATCAGAAGGTTCCTAGTTCAAGTCCCATCATCACCAAGTAGCAAGTGTTGAATTACCATGGGTTGATTATATGGTAATTAGTATTGTAATAAATTTTGGATCCAAAAGAATGTAGTGGCACATAGTCCAGTGTGTGTGTGTGTGTGTGTGTGTGTGTGCGTGTGCGTGTGCGTGTGTGTTAAGACAATTTTAAAAAATAAATAAATCCTTTTATATAAAACATTATAATACTGTTTATTGGTGGCACATCAGTTGATGTTTGTGTTGGTGTCACAAAGATCTTAAAATCCTCGTCAATCCCAACCCTCAACCCCAAAACAACACTTATATAAAAGTAGCTCCTCAAAATTTCACTGATGAACGAATGAATGTTATAGACTGGTGCTGTATGATAGACGGACATTTTGAGTGTCCTTCTATCACTCTTTACTGTCCTTCCACATCCCAAATATATGACATTATGTAGATTCATTTTGATGTCATGCCACCATATAGCGACTTGGTTGTAATATAGCCACTTTTACTCCTGATCCAGATCACTATTAATGAATAAACAAGTGAATGTGTGCGGCCCTGCCATAGTTTGCCACCCAGTTCATGGCAGATTTCAACAATGTACAGGGATATTTTAGTTATCAACAGTTACATAGGGAGTTAAAGTCAGTTACAAGACGGAAAGTGTTTTAACAGGGTTTTCCTTGTAAACTCAGTGATCAGTAATGACTGTCTGTCACTATTAATTACTAGAATTAAATAAAAAAATATTGAATACATTTTCAGTAATAAAACCATTATTTTCAATTAGTTTTACGCAGGTCTTTTGTATGGAAAACAAATTCTCTCTCTGCTGGCTTGAATATCTATAACTTGTTCCACAACAGCATAGTTCAGAATAGTTTCTGCCTTTTTGATAGACGAGGACAGACGGTCTTCCATCGTGAAGATGCTTGTTTAGCTTGAACAGACACCGACAGATACTGCATCACGTGCATCATTAGCCATCGTTATTTTTTGGTTGTTAGAAGATAGTATCTGTCGTGCATGTAGCAGAGAGATGTACTTCTCGGTCAACAGAGTGTTAGTGATATTACCAGAGAAATAAAGAAGACAGCCACTGATATTGAGATCTCACAAGCTCCACCACAGTCCTTTGCATTTTCCTGTTGTAAAGAGCACAGTTTTAAACTTCGATTCATTAATAATTCACTCACAAAAGCCATTAAACGTTCTGTTTTGTATTGTTTTTTGATAACGTAGTGTTATTTGTTTTATTTTATACTCATCTTTACTTCTAAAAAGAGAGAGATGGATCAAATCAATACATTCACAGTAAACTTCAAAGTTTCATAAAAAAAGATAATAGGTAGTTAGTTAAGAAAATATTGATACATTATACAAATATTTTGCTAATCTGGTCAGAAACCAGGTAATCCCAAACTGTTTATAAACGAATATAAAATAATATCGGCACAAACACAGTGTTCTATTTCTCTCCTTTCTCTCATTTTTATACAAGACATATAAATTAAAGTTAGAATAATGACATACCATAATGAGTTTTTTTTTGAGGATGGAGTTTTTTGACTAAATTGAGGATGGAGTAAAACCATATTACAGAACTATACAAACTATTTGTTACAACTCGTCAGGAATCACATGCCCTGCTTAATATTTAAAAACAATATTTAATACTATTAAAACATGTATATTGAAAATGATTTGTGTGAAATTTATTTTTTGCATATTTCACTGCAGTGTTATGATCTGAATACTCTTCTGAGATGCAAAATATGTATAAATTTGTGTTACCTGTTCAGGGTGACACTGAACCTGCTGCACACTTTAAACAGCACTGGTAAGCAAGGTGTAAAAACGACTGAACGATTAGTAGTAAAGACGTACGTGAGGATGATATGCATGGCAGGATTCAGGACGTCTGCGGATCTTCTGTGATTTCATCCTGTTACACTTTACTGTGGCATTATGTTTGAATGAGTTAAGAAAAATGCATTGCAAAAACAAAAAAGATTTATTACTTCAATATGCAGCCGTGACTAGACCAGCCATGAAAACATTCAAGGGTTAATCCAAGGAAACATCGATGTCTGACTGACAAAAATGCACACAGTTGATCACTGAAACCCTAAACAATAATGTGACTTGAAATGTATATAAAAATATTTGGTAGCACTAATGGTTCCTGCTAAAAGTGTAGTGACAGGGACAGTGTAGCCTAGTGGGTAGAGCGTTGGGCTGGGAACCCAAGAGTTGGGGGTTCGCTACACTGTTGGGTCATGGAGCAAGACCCTTAACCCTGTCTGCTCCAGGGGCGCCGTACGTTGGCTGACCCTGCGCTCTGATCCCCAACTTCCAGACAAGTTGGGATATGCGAAAAGAAACATTTCGTTGTCCTGCACATCTGTATATGTGTAATGACAAATAAATTTGAATTTAAAAGGGCAATTAGTCTTTTCAGGTGGAGCAATATTAGGGTTTTCTAATATTTATAACTTTTAGATTCTGTTTAATTCTGGGCAGCGCAAGGTCCTGAGTTCAATCCAAAAGTGCATAATAATAATAATAATAAATAATAATAATATAATAACTATAAAATCTCTGCCAGTAGCCATACAAAGAAGATTCTGATTAATGGTCAAAAACATGATGTTCAGACATTTGTAAAAAAAATTGTTAGGATATATTTGACCTCTTTAGGGATGAGGGTGATGGGGGAGTACTGGCGTGAACAGTCACAGTCCGCCTGAACCACCAGCATTACCAGATTACTGTTTATAACCTGCTGAAGCACAAACATCCTGCAACACACAAAATAAAATACCTTTAAACACTGGCCCCTTATAACCAGTCAGTTCTTATTTGCATGTATTGTACTTTGCTTCTTTTGTGTTAATATTCATTAACAAACAATAAAAACAGAAAAAAACAAGGACTTATAAACCTTTCTCAGTCCATGAACTTACTTTTGACAGCGACCACATTTAATGATGCTGTTGGTCTCCATGATGGTGGTATCGTAAGTGAATCCTGGGTATTCTGTATTACAGGGCACCAGTGAGTCCACCTTCTTTTGTTTGTGTGCTATAAGACAACATTTGAAGGTGGAAAATGAACAAATGCTAAAGAGTGGATTAGTACATGAATCATTCGTTCACAGCCTCTCACACAACACACAGAGGTGGAAAGTAACTAATTTATAACTAAATCAGTGGATTATGCAGTTTAAGAATGTTTGATGATATACTCTGTACTGGCCACACATTATACATCCCTAAATCTTTACATTTTGTATTGGTTCTTATAATAAAAAATGTAAAACTATTGTGATATCTTCTCCTGTCTGCATTGCACATGAGAGACACACTGCTTTCTTTTTAAAAAGTAATGGAGCAATGTTTACTCTGAGTACATTTTAAATGTCACTTATTCCTTTTGTAGAATTTTAAACTTGTAACTAAAAAATCTAAGCAAAAGTATGTTACTTGAGCACAATATTTTAGAACTCTTTTCACCTCTGCACATACTTAGATATTGCATGTTTTTGTAATGGACTCACTGGTGTGGTATCCAGACTTGGCTGAATGGACACAGGACATGGAGTGGTGGACAGTGGTGGAACAGGCACAACACAGTCATGATGTAGAAGAGGAGTTGATGTGACAAAGACACGATGTTAAGATGAAGTTGGATGGAAAATGACAAACACAATTTGATTTATGAAAGCACTGAAGCACAATGGATTGGTTTATATGCTTTGATGATATCAATGATGATATTTTAATAGATCATTTCAAACAAACTTTCCCAAATGTATTTTTATTTAGAAAAGCATTGTAAAGTATTTATTCTGGCAGTAGTGCAGTATTGACGGGTGTCCTCTACACCAGAACCACCAGCACAATACTGATTCAGATTACACAAGGAGAACATGCAAACTCCACACCTTTGGATTAAACCCAGGACCTTCTCGCTGTGAGATAACAGTGCTAGCCACTTAACCACCATGCTGTTAGTGAGTGTAAAATTTTACTCTAAAATGCAAACGTTTGCTAATATAGTAACCTACCATTTACAAAATAGTCATTATGCCAGAGACCGCATATGTTAAACTCCATCAAAAACCTGCAAGCAAATTGAAGTGCATCTTAGTGTATTTATTTTACCTGATTTCGCTGAAAAATAAGGTCAGTAATGAGTAAAAACTTACAACATAAGATTTGAGAAAAGCCACTTGACTGCTGCCATCAGGCCAAAGAAAGGCTAGAAATTAAGAAATCACGGACACAATGAATAATGAAAATCATGCACTGGTAAGCCTAAAGAAAGAGAGTTCCTTCGACTTATTCATACTATAAATAATAATGCCTTCTAATTAGCAAATCATGAATTTCTAGTAATTGTTTTTGAGTATAGCAATGTGCAATTTAAATTTACTCAACAACAATTAAACTAACAAACATTTGTAGTATTCACGACAATTATTTATTATAAGGCAGTATCTCTAACTTCTTTTTTTTTACACAATTTTCAATCTCATTATTAAAATGGAAAGGTATAGCATATTGGTAACACTATTAAATATCTGGCTTTCATTTTCTTATAAATGTATTACACAGATTGGAGACGATTACATACACTAAGCAGGGATCGAGCTCCACTGGAGTGATGGTGGCTGTTTTTGCACATGGCCTGGTAGTCATACAAAGTAACCCTGGAAATCAGAGTACAACAAAATGGATTTGTAATTTTACAGTGGAACATAATATATTAGACTTTAAAAAATTGAATATAAAAAATAAACATAACCAAATGACTTTATACCAAGTTGACACTCAGTGTTCTTTTCTTTTCAGCTTTTTTAGAAATGTGATATAGAAAAATTAGTTACCGTTTAAACAAGCCGGATTTGAGAAGATGGGCCATTACTGAACCATCAACTTCCCCAAAAAATTTTCCAACCTGTAAAGAATTGGATGTATATTGCAACAAGATGCATATATGGAGGAATGGAGGATACATCGACAGACAGACAGACAGGCAAGAAAGACAGACAACAATAGGACATGGTTTAAAAAAGAGATTTCAATAGTGAATGTGTAAAGTTGTTTTAGCTTGCATTAAAATCGTAAAGAAATGTGTCAAACAAATAAGTGCCTCAATGAATGAATTATTTTAAAAACAACACGGGTCTAACTCTAGACTCTAGAAATGATTTGTGACGGTGACTGTATACCTACTTCATACTCATATGAAATACTCAATAGTGTGAATACAGATGTTCATACGTTTATGAACAAAAAGTTGTTTGTGGCTTTTTTTTATTTAATCAGATGTGATGTTTTGAAGCATAACCTCTTGAGTACCACGTTCTGATACAGATGCTGATGCTTGATGCTAATTATGTTTTATTCACATTTATTTGGGATTTAACTTTACATATTCAGTACTTGATCCCATTAAGTCCAATTACTCAGAGTCAAAAGAAAAATAGATTCGAGATAAAATGACTCTTTAGTTTAGATGATACAGAAATGTTTGGTTAAGTGCTTACATCTCCTCTCTCTTTAGAGATCACAATAAATCCATTGTTGTCCACCAGGTAACAATTAATGTCCTGTCAGAATCAAAGCAACACACAATGAATCAAAGTACACAATTAAAAAGAATCAATTTCCTTATTGAGCAATTGCACAATTAACCTTAAATTCAGTTACTATGCAGACAGAGATATTTAGGATATTTTATTAATTTCGGACTCACGAATGTTAGGCATTTAACACAGAAACCCCTACTGTTGTACAGTAGGTCATAACAAGTCTAGTAGAAATCACTGTGTTTTCAGGTCGGTTTTTCATAATTGACATTTTGACATTCATCACCCATTGGCTGTATGGGTAAAAGTTCAGGACTGGTTTGCTCTGATAGAGTTCAGTAATGTTCACCAGATTGTACATGGGCCTGTACATATTAGTTTAAATATATATATTTTTATTTCAGATAATAATAAGAGATCATCCACAGATTTAGTACAATGGGTTGAGATTCTTCATGTTGTAGGTTGTTAAGAAATGCAAGCAAGAAAAGAATATTAACTAAACTAAAACCTTTTATTAATAAACAGTAAATACATTAAAATATATTTTGTGTTGTTGTGTGTAGTGATTACACTTGCTATGCTGCTTATTGTATAGGAAGCACCATGGAGATAAGTTCTTAAACATTATTTTTGTTATGTTATCCCTGACTATTTCTGTATTTAAATAAAAAACAATCAAAGCAACTATTCAAATGCATCAAGAACATTGAGTATCAATCAATAGGCCTGATCAAGAGAACTGGTTAAATAATCTCTGTGTATTATTAATAAACAAGTGTAAAAGATAAACGAACCCTACGAGAACATGTATACTATTATAATTAGAATCTTAAAATCTTAAGATAAACATCACATCTCAACATATTTATGTTTTTCCAGGTAAATGTATTAATTATATAGAGGCACAAAAAATGACGAAATATACTCACCGAGTTTTCACAGCTAAGAGGACACAATCCATCCACATTACTACACTAGAAAAAGAATAATGAATTGTATCACCAAATAATAAAAAAAATTGGCTCTATTAATGGAACTGAAATTCTGAAACATGAAGATGTTTATTTATATCATGGTGGATACTTACATCGGTGTCATTTGACTGACCAGAGAAAAAGTGAAGATAAAAGAGTAAAAGTAAAAGTTACTGCTGTGTTTCTTTTAAAGTGTCTACAATAAGACAATATACACATCCAACATGTAGTTATGTATATTACAAAGTATTTTAACTTATCACTAGCATATGTCATCGTTATAACAAAAATAACCATTATTATTAGTGTTCGAGATACAATATGTGACCAAAAGAAAGTGGACACTTATATTTTATATTTCATACTTTTCATTGTCTTAATCAAACAGGATTATTTACCTGTTTTGCTGTGGCAAATAATTTCTGCTCCAGTAGATCTAATGCCATTTGAACACCAATTGCTAAACAGAGGGAAAAAATGTTAAATGTTTATCATCAATCATCAATCAATTCTGTAGCTTATAGGAATGATTATTATTATGATATAAGTATGGTGTACTGTCATAAACTTTAATCTCTCTGGTATCAATAAGGCTTCACTGCCCAGTAACTAGTCAGAGGTTTGTGGCCTGTCCCCACAAACTTGGACTGCTGGTGGGTACTAACCAGGGTACAATCCACAGCTGTCTGTGCAAACCCTTTGCATGTTTTGGATACTTTATAAAGATTTAACTCTACAAATGTTTTCATACCTGGTCATACCTGCTGCTTTTAACATATACAGCAGAATACGAGGTCAATATCATGTATGTTGTAGACTAGCATCATTTGGGTTTGACACTACAAGATGAATATTAGACAATAGATCAACATTTCAGCTTTAATTTATTACCAGGTATTTACATCTGGATTTGATACCCATTTCAGAAGAAGCACCTTGTCTGAACGGACCCGTTTTTTGTTAAGCAAAACAGTTGCAAATCTATTGTTTGTACGACCTGCCGACCCGCTGCTCTAATGTCAAACCCAAAGTGTTCAGGCTCCAGCAGAAATAAAGGGATTGGCCTAAATGTTACTTCCCACCCTCACTTTCTCTTGCTCTCCCTCCCTTCCACCATGTCTCTCATTATTAAATGGGCAGACACAGACATTTTATTACATCCTGGTGGATAAAGGGACACATTAGCACATCGGGCTTGTTGGGGTAAAGATCTTTCTTTATTCTGACTATCTTCATTCAGATCTCTACAGGGATTAAACCAGAATGAAAGATGAGCAGAGGTATACTTTTACTTTTTGATTTGTCTTTCTCTTCTCTAGGCATTAGTATGTGTTCATTTTCAGGATCTAAATGCTACTGCTTGCTCACACGATGTTTACAAAATTAAATAGTTTGCTATACAGTTTTATACAGTAATACTGATAGCACTTTAAGAATATGCTCAGCTAAAAAAAAAAAGATATTTTTATGGCAATCTAAAACCAGCTGATCTTTACGATCGCCTGAACCTCAGGATTGTGGGATTTAGGCGATTATGTCACCATTTCTCTTATGAACAAGTGTGTACTGTAGCTCTGAGATAATTCTTTAATGTGATGGCCATATTGGGGGGTGTATTTATATACACTTTCAGTGATTGCTTCATCTCAGTTAGGGTTGTGATAGATTAAGTGCCACCTGGTACCACTAGGTGCTTGACAAGCATATATTTTGGACACACACACACACACACACACACACACACACACACACACACACACACTATCAATATATAGGCACTACAATTATGATAATTCTTAATTCTCAGTATGGATTTCAAACAACCAACCCTAGCACTATATTAATTGGGATATTCATATTCAAAGAAACAAAATGACGAGACATGTTGTCCAAACATTCTTATTATTATTAGACTCCTTACCAAACCAAAAGCATGAATGCACCCTATAACAGGGCTTTTAAACATCATATTGCTAACAATGTGCATGTTCTTTTAAACAGTCTCTTAGCAAAGACCAAACCCATTTATTCCATAAACAATTACAATTTCTTGATATTGTTAAAATCAAATTCGTTTCTGGATATTGATGAAATGAATGACACGCTTCTTTGATTAAACCGTTTTCATTTGCATTAATGACAGCAGCAACCAGCTTTGTTTATTATTTCTCTCATGAGCAAGTTAATAATGTCATATAGTGTCATTCTGAAAAGTGCAAAAGTTAAAAAAAATTTGTATTTTCATTTGCATTTCAGTGACCTAGCTATCCTAGCTATATAACTGACTTATGTATGAGACACTCTTTATTTCAGCAGAGTGTGCTGCACTGTTATTGTAAAGCTTTTACACAAGAAAAGCCTCCAAGCTGCTTTTAGACAAAGTACACACTGCAAGTACTGCCTGCACAAAACAAGACTTTCTTAAGTAATGGTTGGTTGATGTTATTGGGTAAAACTCTACGTGAGTGTGACTATATTGTAAATTTGCTCTGAGCATCAGGATGAACATCGATGGATAATATTCCTTCATTACACTTCATTTATCCGTTTTCTTTTCACAGATAGCAATATTAATCATACTCTCTCTCTTTCTCTTTCCCCTCTAGTTCATACGCTGATCTTGACCCTTCTGAGTTTGTGCAGATCATTGACCGGATGCCCGTCCACCTGCATCTGCAACATCACCCACACAAACTGCAGCAGCAACAACCTCCTGCAATTCGATTGGCTAATGAACCAGATTTCATTTAACATCACAAACCTCAGCCTTTCCAGAAATAACATAACCACATTAAAACCAAGTGCGTTCTCGGACCACATCAGTCTTCTTCAACTAGATCTTTCCAGGAATGAGATCATCGTCCTCCATTCCTTCACTTTCTCTCACTTGAGGAACCTAGAGCTTCTAGACCTTTCAAACAACGTTTTGGAGAACATTCCTATGGATCTCTTCTCTGAGCTAAGCAGTCTCAGAAAGCTGGCTTTAAACAACAACAGCTTAAAGGAACTTAATACTGAACAGTTTCAGTATCTACCTAAGCTTCAGCATCTGGACGTTTCATTCAACAACCTGACCTCTCTAAACCCAGGGATGCTGGATGGAGTGAAGGGTTTGAAGTGGCTCTCGTTAATTGGTAACAAGTTGAGCTTACTTGAGAGATCAATGATAGAGACTCACATTGTGTTACAAAAGCTCTTGCTAGATGGAAACCAGTGGAATTGCAACTGCACCTTGCTACCATTTAGATACTGGTTGGAATGGATGCTCTACAGAGGTAGGTAATTAAATGCCTTAAATAGAATACAGAACATTTTAGTCACTAGACCACTAACTTTCAGCCAATTTTTCCAGTCCACAGTTTTCATGTTGTTTGTTTTATCACTGTACATACGGTGATGCACATAATTTAGGAAATTATTCAAAATAAATCTTCCATTTACAGTATTTCGGAATTTACCAGATGCCGTTATGTAAAGCATCTTAGATTACAGGTACAGATTACAGTCTAACAAAAAAGGGGGTTAAGCATCTTGCTTAAGTGTCCAATGGCAGCAACATTCTTGTGCTAGATCTTGGACCAGTAACCTTCTGAATACTAGTCCATTACCTATAGTTATGTACCTCATTTCCAGACCAGCCTGAATTGAATCTCATGTCAAGAAAACCCACACAAGTATTGCCTGTCATAGGTGTAACAGCATTATTTTCTGCTTTGGCTTTGGGTTAGGTATTGATGTTGAATGAGATCTGTCTGTCTTCCATGGATGTTCCAGTTCATTCACACACCAGATTCATTTGTCAAAGACGTCAGCCCAAAATTAAATGTGTCCACCATAGCTAAACAAAAAAGTCATACAAGACTGTGATTGGTGATTCAAGATGTAAAGTCACTTTTGCCCATCTATGTAGACAATTGCTTGATGTCTGGGTATTTGTATGCTTACCTGCCTAGTATACATGCCTGGAATTTAGGTTAAATGTTAACTGCTAACATATGACAAACAAAATACTTCCACTCTGCTTTGTTTATTATCTTTCACAAACATGGCAAACACCTGTTGTTTTTGTTTATCTCTGTTATTCTCCATCTCTTAAGGTGGGTATGTGGATGCCATCAAGTGCTCCTCTCCTGCTGCCCTTCTAGGCCAAGATCTCCGACTTATCCCCAGTGAGATGTTCAAACACTGTTCTGAGCCTCCCTGTCCAAACTCCAGAAATCCATCTTCTACCTGCACTGACAGTGTTGGTGATCAACCTGTCTCTGGAGACTCAGCAGCAACCTGCCTGGACCAGCGTCCCAGAGTCATGAACCTGCGCCGAGCACCCAACACCATAGCGCTGGCCAGGCTGATGTGTGGTGTTGTGTGGCTTATGATGGTAGTGGCGGCCATGTACGGCTGCATCTACGCTATGCTAACAGCTAAGCATAGAAAAGGGAAGCTGGAACAGAGACTGTTGCTCACCCAGCGGTCACTGATTGAAAAAGAGCCCAAAGTAGATCAGGAGCACGAGGATGATCTGAAAGCTGATTTAATGGAAAAAGTAGAGACACGGGAGCTGACGGAATGGATAGCGCTTCCACCCGAGGCTTGTGTTTGAATTATGATTTTGAATTGTTTAGTGTTTAATTACAAATATATTATTCTAGTTACAATGAAGACACTATGCTTTTTTTAGTTCGTTAACTATTGGTTTAAATAATCTCTCATTAATCTTGTCAACCCACATTTTATGAACAAACTGCTACAAACCATGTACGTTAAATAACATTGTGATGTTTCCAAACACTTTTGGTCAAGTGTCATTGCTTGTATATTGAAAAAATAATTAATGAATTAAAATCATACCTCCAGCCATTGCAGTTCTCTTTTCCTCGGTGACAATTACAGATGTGACTGCTACCAATGTGTTCCTGCCTGTAAACGTGACAATAGAAGATGTTTTTCAGAACATACATACATTTTTTTTTCATAAGATGCCTTTTAATATGTATGAGATCTATTGGGTCAAAGGTTTACATACAGCAAGTTGCATTATTCATTTGGTTCTTTGTTCTTTCGCTTAAATAGAATTCAATTCAATTAAAATTAGAGATAACTAAATTAGAGACCATTATGATTCCTGTGAATTTATCTATAGGTGTGATAAAGGGGTAACAGCTATAGTATATCAAAATAACTAATGTTGACTCAAATGGAAATGTGTGTGTGCATATTTAAAGTACCTTTGTTGATGTCATCTGCAGGAACATAGTAATAAAAATGTCCCGGTTTGGTCTCGGCTGCCAGGCGATACCAGAGAGGATGATGGTCCAAAGTGAAAAGGTTCTCTTTGTCAACTGGTGTCAAGAAGTTCCTGTGAGCATTAGGATAGGTAGGTTAGTGACAGGTACTGAACATGTGGTTAAACTTGCAAAGAACAGATATAGGCTATATTTAAAGATTACTCACTTTCCCTTTTGTGTTTCAGAGCCAGCGTATCTGGTGACCCGCATCAGACCTGAACGGGTCCCCAAAAACGCAGTCTCAACTCCATCCTCCACTCTGAAGAGGATATAAATAAAGGATAATAATAATTATACATTCAATGCTATTTGTTTGAACACATTTTTTTAACCAACAGACTTGCAAAGTGTGTAAAATTGTTATTATGATTATGTTGACATAAACATTTTCCAGGTGTACATAAGATGTACTTTGTAGTTTGGGATAGCTTCTTAGTTCACATCAGCCCAATTACTCCAAAAACTTGTTATATTGCACTATAAAGTCGTTATATGATACTGACACATGATGCTTTTTATAGCCATAAGGATGCCATTAGCTCAAATTTAAAGCATTAAATTCTTTATTTATATTTACATTTGTATATATCAGTGCCGTATCCCACAAAATATATTTTACACAAACTGGCACAAATTCCTGCAGACAGACTCCAGAATCTTGTGAAAAGGTTTTCCAGAAAAGGCAGCCACAAATCTTTATATTAACCCTTAAGTGTTTGCAGCATAATATAGAGATAGAGAGATAGAGAGTACTTTATTCATCCTCAATGGGAAATTTATTTGTTGTAGAAGCAAATACACATACAATGTAAATACAATACACACACACACACACACACACATAATTTTATACCTATACATACACTTGTGTTCAAAATTATTCAACCCCCACTGTAGTAAAGCGTTTTAGCAAGTTTAACATTTATGTTTTAACTTGTTCACAATCAGATCAAATGAAGACTTGTATAACAGGCAAATGCAACTTAAATTACAACAATATTTTT
>JAOUQU010204859.1:0-14096 GCA_028566735.1 Ammoglanis amapaensis | reverse complement strand
GTGCTTTAGTGCTGGATGTTTACAACTAAGTGACATCATTTTAAAAGCGCTCGTGAGTTTACCGAACCGGGAAAGCTTGTGCGCTAACTCGCTGTCCGGTATAAACGGCGGTGTAACTGCAACAAACATTTCATTTATAACGATCCCGCTTTCTACCAAACGCGCTACCATGTTGGAATCATTGAGAAAGATCACCACCGCTTTATTCATCCGGGACGCGGATTGTATATTTTCATGTGCTACTTTCTCTCCTACAGCGAGGAGAACCTCCTCCACCGTAACACTGGCGTCAGGTACACATTTAAAACCATGGCGGAGGGACGCCATCCCTACCGCACCCACCACCAAAACTCTAAACCAAAACTAGTACTCACCAAAACATGCAAGTGTGAAGAAATAAAGATATAAAGTTAATTAATATTTGTGTATATAATATACCGCTCTCACTACAGCGCCTCACTACGCTACTCAACGAAACTCCCAGCATGCAACGCACACACAGAGAAAGAGAGAGAGAGAGAGAGAGAGAGAGAGAGAGAGAGAGAGAGAGAGAGAGAGAGAGAGAGAGAGAACGAAAACACAAACGAAAATAAGACAATTGGTAAATTAGATTATCTATACTTTTATCTAGCCCTTATTTACACTGACAGCTTATACTTTTAAAAGGGAAGGAGGTAAACACACAACAGAGGTTATTCCTAAGCCAAGTGTGAATGTGATGGACATGGCAATAACAGCAAACTCAAAACCATGGCGAGTGAACGAACAGCCATTAAAAAGCAGGGTTGTATTATTCAATATGATACGTAATTAAAGAAAATAGAAAAATCACCAACAACTGAGTGACCTACTGAGTTTTAATACAATAAGTATTCTAATCAAAACCGTAGCTGTGAGAAGCTCACTATACAAAACTGAACCAAACTGCAATAAGTAATACGATTTGAAGTCATGCATCCTTATAATGACATAAAAACAAACATGACTTTAACCAACACTGCGACATTGCTTCCAATTAGATGGTTCAATAAGTTGTAATGCATTTTATTTACTAAAACAAATGCATGACTTATCAACACATGGTTAATAACCAGATCACAAAATTATTTAAGACATATGTCAATGTTAAACTCTTAATCTTGGTCTGTCAGTTCAGGGCATCACTAAGTGTGAAGCAGGAAGACCCTGAACAAGTTTCCCAAAATTCACTTGGTCAGCTTAAACCACTCCTAATTTAAATTTCAACCACAAATCTAAGTGATGAACCAACACCGAGCAGACAACTATACAAAAAAACAATCTAAAAACCAGCATTGTGAAAGAATTAACATTTTATATAAAGTGACAAATTATTTTGTCTTACATTATTTACAAATCAATCCCACATACTGGCAATCATATCGATTTATGTTGGACAGAAAAATAAAAGTGGGTGATTTAACACTAAAAGCACATAAGCAAATGTTTGTAATTTCAAATACAAAGCTCAGCTAATTATTGGCCTGTTCATCTTTATGCATAAAGCACAGATGGCTGTGATGCGCTATCCTAATAGGAGACATTAAAAGTGGCTTCAGAATACGATACACAGTTGTATTATGTCCATTTTCTCAGCCTTCACCCTCGGAGCAGTTGATATTTATGTAGGAAAGAGCACGAGCAAGAACCATATGTGTGTGGATGATTACAAATGACAAACAATTGTCTTGAAACTGATTATAATGGCTGATGAATATATACAAATGCATTTGAATACAAAACATTAGTCGTGTCTCATGTAAAATCACCAGTGCATGAGCAGTAAGACAGTAAGACAGTAAGCCACTTTCTTTGTAAGCAAACCTGGTATTTTCCAGTCCCAGCTGGTTTTGAGGGTTTCACATCTTTCCTCAATCGCAAGAACAGTTGCAGACGGTCGGTGCAGCTGTTTTAGTAGATTGTCTGCTTGATGACCATTTTCAAATCTGAGCTCCTCATCTACTTCCTCAGTTATAGACTCAAAAAATCTTTTATTCCTTTTGTTTATATTGTTTTTGACATTATTTCTTTTTGTTAAATTCTTGTTGTCCACTACACTGGATGTATCACACTGGATATGCGTGTGGTCCCACCTAGCTTAGTGGTGACACAAAGGGTCGCTTATATTATATATGGCTTATTGGACAGCCATATAGCTAAGGCTTGTGCTTTACAATGCAGTATCACCACAGGTTATCTTTCTCATTCTCCGACACACGCACACGCACACACACACGCACACACACATTCTAACTTTATGATGTGAGAGCCATTTTTCTTCTGTCCAGTCCCTACAACTGTGTCCAGAACCTTTTACTGCAATTGGAGCTGGTTTGCTTACATTGTTCCTTCTTATTAAATGTAAAATTTTCTTGACTACACTTGTTTTTAATAGCTGAAAGTTAACTGGAAATAAATTTTTTATTTTATATATTTATTTTTTATAATAGTAATAGTAAAAATACTCATAAACTATTAGAATGTTGCTTGATGTGAGTTAATGTTTTTGTTATTAGCTTGACATTTCAAAAATATATATTTTTGTCAACCTTAGATTTTGGCAATAGTAACAGCTGAATTTAAAAAGCAACAATTAAAAGTAAAAGTGGGTACGACTATTATAGGTACGACTTCTCGATTACGAACACGAATCAAAAAGTGGGAAAACTGTCAAAATTATGTGAACAGACTCACAGGCAAACAATCGATCTGCTGAGAAAATCCATGTTGCTGAAAACCCTGACAAATACACCATGCATTTTAAATAATATAGTTTACATTTACTTACAAGAGCATAACATTGATTTTTCTCAGTACCTTTGAACAACAAGTAAAAAAGTATCGAAATTCATCAAAATATCTTTTTAAAGTTTTCTATATAGAGCTACAAAGTGATGATCAGCATAGTGAAAAGCACTGTCACCTAACAACAAGAAGGTTCTGGGTTAAATCCCAATCCGGGACCTTTCTTTGTGGAGTTTACCAGTTCGCCCAGTGTCTACATGGGTTACCTCGCCCTATTTCTACCCCCCCCCACCACAAATCCCAACAGATGAGCCTTGTTGTAGCTCACTAACGACAAGAAAATAGTGAACTGTTACTGCAGTACCAGGATGTCAGATGTGAGATTTATTATTTGCTTTATAATTTGTTTTTATTAGCTTCAGAATGGCATCTCGTGCCAATTTTAAAGAGCTGCACAACAACAGTCGTCTATTTATTGAAGTAATGCATCATTATCGTAGTCTTTATTTTGCTTTATGTCCTGATGCGGTGTTTGATAGAAAGCAATGAACTATAAAATGTAAGTATGAACGTCCGTTTACACGGCAACAATGCCAGCAGCAGTTCAAAACAAGATGCAGCATACCCACTATATTGAATCAAACGACTGTCTGCTTGATATATTTTGCCTGTCAGTTCAGTGACAGATTTTTAACAGCATTTTCTCACAATTTGATTTGTGTTCATAATTCAAGTCGTATGAGTACGTCCTTATAATCGTGAATGTTTGTGAAGCTGCAGTCATGTATAGATTCAGATTTATGAATACAACGTACAAATGTTGATGAGCATGCACAAGTTTTCATGATGGAGATCTTATTCCATACAATTCAGGCTGCAATTCTGAAAATCGAATTGCAAAAACACAACATGATGCAAGAAGCACAAAGCCCGGACCTGTGGACAAATAAAAGAGAAATCTGACGAATCAACTTTGCCATAATTAGTTTCAAACAGAATGATTAATGTTTGGAGGAAGCCTGGAGGAAGTCTGTGACCTAAAATACCTTTTTGTGAATCAATTGAAGGATCAATAATGGTTTGGACAGATGTCTGGAGGCAATCACAATGTCCAGTATTTGTTTTACATGCTCGTAAATCAGCCACTATATAAAAACAAGACCGCTTTAGTGGTTTCGTACAGAAGCTGGTCTGCTATCAGTTTATCCATTAGATACAATATATTACATAAGAAACATTATTTGTTGAGTTTGTTGGCGTCCTATAATAAAACCATTGTCGTTAATATGAGCAGATAGTCCACAAGATTGTGATGTAGGCCTGTAGGAATTTAGATGTAATGACGTTCACAATCAGATTCTAAATGTGCCAAATGAAAAAATTTTAGAATACTCTTTACACACAATATAATATAAGATAAGAATCCCTTCTCAATTAACCCAATACGTGCAGTAAACCACACATTTATACACACCATTGAACACGCACTAGGGGACAGCAGTAAGCACACATGCCCAGTGCGGTGGGCAATACTAGAAATGGCATAGTGGGGAGCGGTTAGGGGTTCTGTGACTTACTCGACCAGGCCATGGTTGCTCTCAGGTAAATGAGGTTGAGGTTATAACTCTGGGCTTTCAAAAACTAAAAGGGTGTGCATGTTGTTTGAGTTACCC
Organism: Ammoglanis amapaensis; assembly: GCA_028566735.1. Classification (NCBI taxonomy): domain Eukaryota; kingdom Metazoa; phylum Chordata; class Actinopteri; order Siluriformes; family Trichomycteridae; genus Ammoglanis; species Ammoglanis amapaensis. The sequence goes on along the minus strand of JAOUQU010204859.1, from coordinate 9,660 downwards.
TTACCCAAGTCACCCTCAATTATGGAATTACTTCTGGTGACATGTCTTGGCTAAGTATTGATGCATAGATACATTATTCCTTCTGAAGCTTTCTATGTAGCTATACAAACCTTGTCGTTTAAGACTCATAAGAGAGTTCATTAGCAGGGAAGCATTAAGACCAACAATGAGCTGACAGGAAAACAGATACACAAGACTAAGGCAAGATTCCAACCCCACTTCCTGAAAACTTGCCAAATGCCTCACAGCAGCAAGCGTTTCATTTGGACTACTATATTGTCACTTTTTTAACACTTCCTCACTAATAATTTACAGTCAGTATTTCAAACAGCACATTTAATTGTGGCAATTAATATGCAAAGGAAAATACTCTGCTTCAAAAAGACAGCCATATGTTTATTCCTTGTACATAGCTTTCTAAATGCACTCATAAAAGTATTACGGTCGGTGTGTGTGTGTGTTTATATATACACTACAGAATTAAATCTCACCTGCTGCTGTGCAAAACATTCAATGGCTCATATCATTAACTTGCTAAGCTTTCTTCAAGTGAAGAAAATCAGCTAATTAAGTCATTACAGATTGCTTAATTGCTAAATTTTGCATGAAAATAGCAGCTGCTCAGCCATGTACACTTAATTTAACAATTTAAAGGAGAACCGTTACGGTTGACGATGTTCTACAGCAAAAAAATTCCCACTGTTTCTTTAAATGTTGCTTTTGCAGAATATAAAATGCTAGCGGCATTCACTTAACTTAAACTTTTTAAATATATAAACTTGATAGGGTCAGACGTTCACCCTCTGAGAAGCACTTATCCTTTTGGAATGCTCTTTGATTTTCTTTAGAAGAAGAATATTTGAGTTTGTTGAAAGATTCCTGATGCAATTAGTCAAAAAAAGTGCAAAGGAAGATGTAACTGTGCACAAAGTTAATCCACATATGAATAAAATATGATTTTTAAGTCAAGTGCAGCACTCCTAAGCGCTCGCCGGTATGCCATGGCTAGGACTGTCCACCGCACTGGGCATGTGTGTTCAATAGTGTGTGTAAATGTGTGGTTCACTATACGTCAGCAGTGAAAGGAAATATCGTCTGCTGGGTTTCCATGCAAATGTTACACAATATAATGCAATATCATTTACAAACTGTCAGCAAAAATTGTGTTTTCATTACTTATAATTATTTAAAAAAACTCTAGTGCAGCAGAGAAATGAGCAACATGGAGAAATGTCAATTTGTTTTATCTGAATTGGTTCATTTTACTGACTCTATATTATATTATATTAACTCTGTTCCATAAAATTAAACAGAATAACCACCACTAGCACAAACACACATGCACACGTTCACTGACTCATCTACGAAAAGCTTCCTGGTCTCATGCTGTACCCTACTCAGTACCCTAAAATACTGTAATTTAATTTACATTTAATTTACAATATTTACCACTGCGCTTTTACACGCAGAAGAATGATTTCTCCACACAGAAAAAAAGATTCCTCTACATTTAACTCAGTCCGTGCAGTGAAACAACCCTTTACAAAAAATTAGTGAACACACACTAGGGGGTAGCAATGAGCACACTTGCCCACCATGGGCAGAGCTAGCCATGGCACCCGGGGAGTCAGTAGGGAATCAGTGCCTGATCAAAGACTCGCTCTCCATACATATAGAGGGCATAATAAGTTAAAGTAAAAAAAGTTTTAGCTGTTCAATTAACAGTAAACAAAACATTTACACTGCTTTTTAATATTATAATTACTTTGTTTCCAAACATTTGAAAAACATTAAAACTGAGATCAATTATGTATATAATATAGAAGATAGTTCGACTATAAAGAATAATATAAATTAGCGTATACACTGGTTCTTTACTCCAAAGGGTTTCAAAGATCAAGCTTCTTCTGGAGCTTATTCAACCAGTTACGAGCACTTCTGAGATTTGAACCCAGATCTCCACAGTGGTGGGCTATCGCAATAAACCACTGTGCCACTTAAGAACACTATCATGAAACCTGACATGTTTTCTGTGGGTGTCTTCGAGTTCTACACCACGATTTACAGTAAATTGGGGGTCTCATTGTACACAGCTTCTTGCCATCACTAACTACAGACCATAACAGTCGTGCAATTGGTTAGGCACAGTATGCCGTCACCGTGGCAGAATGCACAGTAACACTGTATTAGGAATCCAATTATAATGTTTAATCCAAGCATCATAGCAACGTCCCAGCATTGCTTTACCAAGACGAGCCGGCTCAATTCTCAATCGTTTCCCCTTTTTTCCCCCGTCAAATCCCCATTGCCCACTTAACAACCACAGGGGTGCAACCGTCATCCCAAACAAAGGCAGCGAGGCCCTGAAGAGAGCTCCTCACAAATACGACATCGAACACACCGAGCAAGTGCAGTTTTTGCAACCATCTGTCCACGTCTGTTCCTCCCTGTAGGTCACCCCTTTCACACTGCACGTCCGCTCACAAAAGCAGTTATCCAGGCTGTTCATCCTCTCCTCTGCTAGTGACAGCTGCAACACAAAACAGTTATTGTTTTTAGGAAACAAGATTTGATTAATGCCAAGCAAAACAGTGCATGACCAACAAATAATTAAACAGATAAGCTAAGCCCAGCATACTGACAATGAGTTAATCTTACTACTTGTGATAAATCCATCAGACTGAATTTCAGGGACGTAACGATACACTTAACTCACAATGCAATACAAAACATAAAACTGCATGCAAATTATTAGCTATAAAGATTCATTTTAAAAGTTCTTGTTAGTCTTATCTTTTTCAAATTTCATTATATAGTCTTTTATTTACCTATCGGAGTAAATAAACAAAATACAATCCGCAAATCAATAATAAACAGGAACATTAAACTCAAAATATGTATGTACATATGTGGGCGGTATGGTGGCTGAGTGGTTCAGCACTGTCACCTCACAGCAAGAAGTCCCGGGTTCGATCCCCGGGTCGGGCTGGGAACTTCCTGTGCGGAGTTTGCATGTTGTCAGCGTGGGTTTCCTCCGGGTATACAGTTATACACACACAGTCATGGACAACTTTGTATCATAATGTTGCCTTACCTGCATGTTTTTGGACTGTGAGAGGAAACCAGAGTAAACCAAGGGTAAAACTAGATAATGAATGGATGGATGGATGAAATATTTACCTTGCTGGATGTTTTGGCCAAGATGTCTTGAAGTTCCATAATCTTCTGTACGAGCCCATGAAAGTCATTACAAGTAGGACAAGCTGTAATAATGCGGATAATAAAAAACAACGCTGACAACACTGTTTACTTATTGTTTACTGCAATAACAGTTTAAGTTCAACTTAATTGTACTTACTTCGATTGAGATCTGGGCACTGGGTGATGTAACCCTGCGGCATTACAATTATCTGGACATCTTGCATCACTCCCTGTAAACACATTAATCACAAGCTCAATCGACATAATATTGTTTAACAGTGTTCGGTTCTGTTGGTGGTTTGGACTGGAATTAAGAGCAGTGAGCCCCAAACATAAACACACACGAGAATAAGGGTTTACAAAGAACAGGTAGAGCATTTATTTTGACTCGAAACAGAAGAGAAATAGTTCACAGGTACAGTGATGACAGACTGAAACTCAAACAGGAAGGGGCTGGACATGGACATGACTCAAAACAGGTCCGCTTTGGACACAGGACTGGACACAGGATTGGAGACAGGAACAGACGCAGGACTGGTAAAGGACAACCACAGGACAGGTGGCGCTGCATAATGCGTAATGTACTGCTTACCCAGCACTGCTTATAAAGCTAATGGCTAATTGCTTACACCAGATATTCATTTGTACTGATGAGCGTCCCAGCGCTCGCCAGGCCACCAGATGGCGGTAACTCGCCAATACGTCACGGGTGCATGATCAGGACAGCTGTGAGGTTCTACCCCAAGGGCATTCTGACGGAAACCTGTTTACCTGCCGAGGTTAAGGATAGAAGTTGGGACTGCAGTGTGGTGATTTCCTCCAGAACCACCCAAGAGTGACGGAGTGTTTTTTGTTTTGTTTTGTTTTTTCCCAAGAAGGATGGGTCTTGTTGAGTCTGGTTCCTCTCATGGTTTCTTCCTATTTTTTTCAGGGAGTTTTTCCTTGCCACAGTCGCCCTCTGCTTGCTCAACAGTGGTTTCTGTTTTTCCTTTCGTTTTTTGTAAAGTTGCTTTGAGACAATGTCTATTGGAAAAAGCACTATAGAAATAAAGTTGACTTGACTTGACATGACTGAAAGCGCACTGGTCAGGTGCATTCAACCCCGAAAGAGATTCCTCACAAACAGAGAGCTTGCATTTGCCAAAAACTTTTATGAGATGTTTTGTGAACTGACAAGAAAATCAGAGCATTGGTGAACTAAATAAAAAATTACAATTTATGCCAGAGCTAATGATGTGAATATAAACAATGAAGCCACATCTGTACTGTACCAGAACAGTACATTTGTATCATTTGAAAACGTAAATCAGCTTATTGTCAAACACATTACGAAGTCATAGAACACGTCATCCAAACCTAATGCAAAGCAATAATGGAAAGCACAGTTACTCATTTCACTCAAATGAACTTCAAAACCCAAGTCAAATTTATCTCCTGGGTACATTAATTTAATCAACTTCTGTCATCCTACCAAGGTACACAAGAGAAACATCATTGACACCCAGTATCCATGGCAACTCGACCATCTCGCATCAATTTTCCTCAAAGGAAAAAGGCGATTTATGAGAAATTGTTTTTTAAAATTGTCTTGCCGCTTCAATTTAAAACCCATGAATTCAAAAACCATCCAAACTATTTAAGAATACTTTAGGGCAGAGCGAGGGAAGATGGGAGTGAGCTGTTGGACTATAGAAAATCTGAGAATGTAATTTAGGCCCCCTGTGTGCTGGAGGAAGAGCGGGTACACATGCACTAATCATTTCCACTAAGCTAATAGCAAAGGTCAACAAGTGAGAAATGGTTTCTGTGTAGACCTTCCGCTAGCACTACAATTCATTTCTGTTGTCACAGTTAAACATTTTATTAACACTGTAGTTTTATTCATCAATATGTAACAACTAGAGATGAAACCAATACGATTCTCAGTATCGCCAGTATCACCTGACATTAACCCAAAATATCAGATCTGATACTCCAGCTGAATGTCAATGGGGTGTCACAATGGCTCAGTGGTTAGCACTGTCTCCTCTCCTCACAGCATCAAATCCTGGATTTGATTCTGGGGATTTCTATGGGGACTTTGTATGTTCTCCCCATGTGGATTTCCTCTGGGTACTCTAGTCCAAAGACGTGTCAGTTGTAAATACAATCAGCATGAAAATTGCAAACATTCTTTTACTAAAGAAAGAAAACAGTATTTGTGTTTACAACAAGTATTTACTAATACATGAGACTGTCTCGTGTTGTGCTCGGTGAAATATCTTCAAATAACAAACCAGAGTTTGTTGATGAATTTTCAATTGATAATTTTTCCAGATAAGTACTCCAGCCATTTCTTCTAGTCTTTGGGGTTCAGGACAACAAACCAAGACAACAATGAAAAGCTTGAATCCATGTTCATTTACCAATTTTTGTGAATCCGTTAGGAAATTGGGTATTTAGGAACGCTTACAATATGCCACAACACACCACATGGACTCACCAGGGCAGGTAGGTGGAAACAAAAGGTCTTTATTTACACGCAGGACCAAAAAAAAAAAAAAGCAACAAGAGGAGTCGCGAACCGTCCACAGAGAACAGACACATAACCTACAAAACAAAACGAAACCTACACCAAAACCGGCAAAGAAATACCGACAGAGTAACGGCAACAAAAAGAATCCTGCCCCAATCGGTGGGCTAAGAGTCTTTATATAGTTGTGGTAATTAGTCCCAGATCAGGATCAGGTGAGTGAGATCAAGGCTCCAGGTCCTTACGCAGTGGGGCGTGACTGGGCGTACCAATCAGGAGTGAGGAACCAGTTCCTCACAGAATCGTGTTAAGCAGCTGAAGTTGTTGGTAAATAAACAGCCATAAAACATCACCATTCTTAAATAAGGTGGACTTGTCTGCCCAAAGACGTAAAGCTCTAACGGTTTGTTTTTAGTTTGTAAATAGTTTATCTACATACCTCCCTTTAGATGTGTTTGCCCATTTATAGTCATCATTGTGTCCGGTAGTCTTAGCTTTATTAGCATTAATTATAATCCTAACAGCAGAAATGATTTATCTACTTCATAAATGCTCCCATATTGGAGTTTGCATGTTCTCCCCGTGTCAGCGTGGGTTTCCTCTGAGTACTCCGGTTTCCTCCCACAGTCCAAAAAACATGCACTAGGTTGATCGGAAATGTAAAATTGTCCAGTAGTCTCACAAGTTTCCAACACTTACTGGTGGATGTCGTCAGGAAGGACATCCGGACGGAAAAATTCTGCTCCAAACATTAACGTCCTACCCCAGGAACTGGGAAAACGGACGATAAACGAATAGATAGAGAGATATATATAAATGCTCCCATATTCATTGTGAGATCAAGCTAATTAACTACAAATGTACGTTTTCCTGACCATTCTTATCCATCTGGAATACGCCAATCATTCTGAAGCTGATGGCTATTAAACCACAAATTAATTATAATCTATTCTGCTGCCGTCTTCTTTCTCCTGGAATGGAGTAAGATAAACATCTGAGCACTTCTCAGTGGGTGGGTGATAATAAAGACTCGTTATGATGTGAAAATGACCTCTAAGACTTCCTTCATGTGCCAATTAACACTGGTGAAGCTTAACAACCTGGAGCAACAATTATCTCAAAGTGACTCCTGCATCCACACACACACACACACACACATGCTTGAATGTCAGCATGATGGGGTGAGTCTAATTTAGCCCAGTTAGTAGAATAGATGAAAAAAAATCAACTTCAAAAGCAGCTTCTGTGAAAAGAACACTGTGTCTACAACATTGATAAATATTTTAGTGAATGTCAGCTGAAAAGAAGAATTTTTCACATTAGAGATAAGGGGAAATACCTTGAATAGGCCATGAGCACTGTTTCTTTGTCCAATCCAAAATGATGCATCTTCAGGGATGTCCATGAGCGGTACAGCAACTATCCTCTCATAGATTCTACACAGAAACAAAATCAGTCAAAGAACCTCCTAGTACAACATGCACGTTCAAAATAAGTACAGCATACCCCCGGGGGTAATACTGTCCAGGGTAAGGCAAAAATGAAATATACTGTATATATTCAGAATACATATTAAGAATCAAGTATTGGTATTTAGTCTCATTTATAATTTCCTTCACTAGTATAATCAAAATTGGTATTGTCATTTGAATATATATTAAGATGTAATGTGTTTGATTAATCTTGACAGGAAATTTTACACATTTATTAAGAGAATCTGTCATTTTTATAATCTTGATTAGAGATGGAACGATGCACCACATGACACACGTGCCAGAATATAATAAATCAATATGCATGTATGGGATAGTTTGAGATTTACCAGACAAATGTAATTATGTGAGGTTATTCATGTATTTATATAATTAATGTATAAATAATGTAATTTCATGTTTTTCAGACATTATACAAATGTGCTATATTTATATATAAAATTATTTGAAATAGTTTGTATTCATTATTAAGAGAGAAAGAGATACTTTATTCATCCCCAATGGGAAATTTCTTAATTTATATGAATAAAAGATAATCACACATGGATTAGTTATTTTACTAGAAATAATAAATTAACACATTGCCATCATTTGTCTTCTGTTTCCTCTGTATAAAATAAAAACAATTGTATTGTAAACCCAGTACTGGGAAACACATAGCATTGTGCAAAGAGTCGATTCTTAAATTTGATGCTTAAAAAAAATACAAAACAATCAAAACACATTTGGACAAAAGAATGTGTACCCCTTTTTATCACTTTTAATTGCACATAATAAAGATCTGGAAACACTAATGTTTGACTATTAGTTATACAACTAAATTATAAATAATACTAACTAAGCGTATGCTAATTAAATTAACAAACCTCCAGAAGTTGTGTAAGTGTATGCTGTGTTTGCGCTGTGTTGTGTTGGAAACTAGCTAGAAAAAAATCTTTGGGTGGACAATTTTTTACTTTTGTGTCCTATCATAAATAAAGCATTTTAAAAACACGGTAGGCTCCATGCCAGCAAAAATCAATTGTGATTTATATCTATTAATTACTGATCTGTACATTGTAAGATGTTCACATCTTCTAACCCCGGTTTGTTTTTGTGTTCATGCATTTGGGCTCTTTTTGTGGTTTCAAACTACTATTACAATTTGGCACCCTGACTGTGTAAACAAAAGTTGTTTAAGCATTTTAAAGCGACGTGATGCATAAATCAGACAAAAATATTATATTGTGTAATTTGTTAAAGTTACTTCTAAAGTCGGAACAAACAGTTTTAAATTTTGATGGCATACACTTTTTTATTAAGTTGTCAGTTCTGTTATTCTAAGATAATTATTCATTATTAAACAACATTTAATGTTTCTATGGCATGAATCAAACTTTGCATGAATCAAAAGTATATACTTTAGTGTGTTAATTCATTTAAAGCCATTTCATGATACAATGAATGATACAAAAGAATTAATCAGATTTTTTTAATTCTGCCTTTTATCCCAAATGTGTTTGTATGTAATTTTTTAATACATGTGATAAAATTCGACAGTTTTTCATATGACTTGGGATTTCTGTACCTGTTACAGTCGACATAAAGAGTCACATGGGAGGCGCTGATGGACAAGGAGACCTTGTGCCACTGGTCGTCTGCAAGCATGTAGGGGAAGACTTCAGTGTGTGTCTGTCTTCCTTTGGCTAGGAAATGTAGACGCACCTCACTCTTCTGTCCGCTGCTCTCCAGCTCTAAAAACCTACAGTCAAGGACCAAGTCAATAATGTGTTATTGTTTACCACTTAACTACCATCGCTCACAAACATATCAAAATGCCAACTGCCTTTCCACTCTTCATTCTCTTTTTGCCTGCAACAAATAATTGCATATTTTTGGTTAGAAAAATGACTGAAGCTATAAAATAATTAGAAAGATGCTGTTAAAAATCTTTTGATTGGTAAAGCTTTAAAATATTAAGGGTCAAACTCAAACACTTTCCTTTTCCATAATCATTTACATAAAGCAACTAATTAGTGTGGTTTAAGTCTAGTATTGATCATCCCTAAATGTTTAAAATTCATTTTTATTATTATTTAAAATTCCTTGGCATTAGCAAAAATTATATTATATTGCCATATAGCTAAGATTTATCCTACAGTCAGAATCACATTAGAGTAACATCCTAATAATTTGGATAATTGTTTCCCTCCTTTTATTCCCCAAAGCAGGTATGAAAAAAAACAAATTATGACTTTTCAGAAACTTATAAACAGATCAGCTTTCTAGCTTTACACAATACCCTCATGTATGACACGTAGTGATTTCATACAGCCAGAGTAAATGTTAATCCAACTGCTTATACTATCTTGGAATACAGTGTTGTGCCAGTTCACATCTTTTCTGAACTAGTTCAAGTTCAGTTCATACATGCTCAAAGTGAACAGTTCACGTTCAAAGTTCACAATTTTAATT
>JAOUQU010204752.1:0-14097 GCA_028566735.1 Ammoglanis amapaensis | reverse complement strand
TAATTATTAATTATAATTAATTATATAATTATTATTGTGACGTCACAAGTGTGTATCAAACTGGTCGCCCGCCGCATGAGTTGGTACCCCAAAAGTAGCCCGCAGCTTCAAAAAGGTTGGTGACCCCTGATTTAGATAAATGGAAAATTCAAAACCGCAATTTTGCTATGTGTATTTTTAGGTAACTTTACACTGCTTTGAAATCTCATCTTTTAGAGAATATTTTAAGCTGCAATTTGTAAATCACAACTTTTCAGTAAAGTGTAAATGAGAAAGAAGTGCACATACGGCTGCTTCGTGCTGGGTACCACATGTGGTTCGTACTGACTGTAATTGAATTCTTCTCCAGTTGATAGTTTCTTGTATTTCTTTCCAGATACGAAGTTTTGTAGCTCATCTAGCTTGCATGGAAACTCATGACCATTTAACAAGCACTTGATCTGAAAACAGAGAGCAACAGACAAGTTTTTTTAATCATGATGAATTGATGGTGTCAAAGTGAGTATCATAGTAGTAATTGCACCATATTTGCCATCTGGCCAAAATAGTGTAACCGAAAAACAAACAATAAGAAAAGAACATTAACAAAATTGTGCACATTCACTTTCTTAATGTTTGCCAATTAGCAGACGTATCTATCCAAAGTGAGTTACAGTTCAGTGATCATATATTGTCTAAGCATTTAAAGATTAAAGCCTTGCTCAGGGGTCCAACAGTGGTACGGCAACGGTACGAGTAAAAGCAGTGATCTTTCAGTTACTAGTCCAGTACATGAAACAATCTCAAAATAGTATTGAGTTGGATATTTGAGCAAGGCCCATAACCCTCAGTTGCTTAGAAAATATAAACATATCGTTAGTGTAACTAGAATATCGTCTAAAAGTGAAGTATCGTGATATATAAAAATATCGGACGTCATATTTGATTTCTACAAACAGCACGATTTAGTGAAGCTGATGTATCGTGTCACCTTTTTGTCTGCTGTGAGTTCTAAAAAAGGCTGATTATGAAGAAACTCCTTTAAATCTGCAGGTAAATCCTCCATCATTAATCCACGTGGTTTCAACACACGTAAATTCGATTTCTAAACAACTCCGTATTGTGTCGATTCTGTTCTTATTTACTGCAGGAGAACTCTAATGCTATTAACGGTAACAGACAATCATATCTACTGATTTAATTTAATCCTTTTAAATAAAACTTTGGAGCCGAACTTCTGAGTTACGTAGATTTCCAGTGGCTGGACCGTATAGAACATCGGCTGTGTCCTAAATCAGACTTCTACCCTATTCACTCCACTCCCTACTAACCTCCATGGGTACTAAACAATCTCTAACGTCAAAATATTCCATAAGTCTATGATCCATAATCCAAACATACGTCATGTATAACCAGGGTTGGGCTTGTAAATGTAAATAACAAAAAATAGGTTTTGTATCTAGTGCTCTACATAGCAATCGCACCCTAATTCAGGACGTATCCACTCTACTGTCTATAATGCCTGAAACAACAAACATGCGTTTAATTTTTACATGTTTACTATAACATGTTAATGCATGCGTGCACTTTTAATTCTTTTATTGACTCCCTTATTGATTTTATAATACATTTCATAATAGATTTATTCTATTCAGTCTAAATGTACGGCATATAATCGGACGAACCGTGTGTCGTTGTAAAGCAACATTCAAGAGCACCTTCGATTTACTGGTTTGCGAGTTCGAATTTTGATTGGAACGAAATGTAAGTAAAGTACAAGACTTTGTTAGTAATGAGTGAATGAAAATGTAAACACGTTTAGCGATGATAAAATAAGAATCTAAAAAAGTATTTTTTTCTTTGACCGTTTTCTGTTGAATAGTATAACATATTTATTCTCGTAATATAACTTATGCATTGTTTATTTTCCCCATTGCTATGTAACAAATCATTTAAAAACGATAATAACAAAATAATATCACAATAATGCATTCTTTACTATTGTCATAATTAATACACTGAACGTTTAGTCGTTTCTGCTTTATAATGACAAAAAGGAAAGGAAGAACAAGCATTAAAAATAATTATGAATATTTGATTTTTTTAAGCAATTATATTAAAATGAAAATATCATTTGTTGCAAAATATTGGAGGATTACAATTCTAGAATTGGGTAAAGTTGAAGGAAGCATCACACAGAGATCAGGTCAGCTGACTGGGGCAGTCTGATAAACAATAAACCGGATCATCAGACTTTTAAAGCATTTAAAACTATTTTATTATTAATCACGGTGATTTAGAATCTGGTTTTTGGTGAGAGAGATGAAAATGTCTGGACCGAATGGAGATCCGAACATCACATCTGATCATGGAATCATTGAAGATGAAGATGATTTCAATGATGAAGGTAAATTACTAGAATCCTTTAATAATATATATCCATAATATATATCCATCTAGTTCTACCAGCGCTTAATTCTATTCCTAATCCTATTTAAGGCCTACAGTACAACACACACACACACACACACACACACACACACACACACACACACACACACACACACACACCTGTGCTTCTTCACCTAGTCACCATTCATTCAACCCTTCACTTTGTTTTGGGGTTCCATTTAGACAAAGCTGGGCACACAGTAACACCCTGGAGTCCAGCACCCCGGGCACACAGACACTGGTGGAACTCACAGTAACTCCGGTTAACAACCATGGCCTGGTAGGCAAAAATCTGGTTTAGGGATCAGAAGATTGCCAGTTTGATTCTAAGAGTTAAATAATGAAAGACAAAGCACCAAACCTCTAACTGCTCCCCGAGTGTCGTGGCCAGGGCTGCTAATTCCTAAGCACTCTGGTGAAAAAGTATTCTAAATTCTTAACATGGCTCTCTGGCGCTTCCAGAAAAAACCCCACTCTGACACAGGGAGAACATGCAACCTTTGCTGGGGAATGAATTTTCTTGCTGTGAGGTCTGCTAACCACTAAGCCACCATGCATTCTCACACTATCTGTAGGAATTTGGAATTGTGTTTCATTAGGACTGTCTAACATGATCCATGCCCATGTGCGCTTGTTTTCTGAGTGCTAATAAAACAGATTACTGTGGTGGTAGACACAGATTTTCTGGAATTTCCTGGAATTTGGCATCATAATTTATTACAGTTTAATCCCGGAACATGACTTAAATCTCTATCCAGGGTATTCCTTCCTTATACTCAGATCCGAACCTGCTGCTGCACTGACCACCACTTCACGTGATTAGGAATCGTTTTTCACTTTATATTCAACAAACATCTTGTTTTGTGTTTTGAAGAGTACGTAGCCATCAACTCCATGCTGGATCAGATCAGCTCCTGTCTGGACGACCTGGAGGAGCGTAACGACAGTTTAAATTCCAAGCTTTATGAGCTCTTGGAGTCCAACCGACAAGTTCGACAGGAGTTTCAAGCTCAGCTCCAGGCAAGAGAACCAGAAGAGCAACAGCAGCAACCATTCAGTGAGGATTCACCCCAGCAATAAAGGACGATGACTGAGTGAACAACGTTTTAAATCATTCCATTGACTGTAACTCTGTATAGTATTATATCTTTATTTTAGTAAACATGATCGATTTAGCTACACACTGTACAGCAGGGGTCACCAACGTGGTGCCCCTAAAAATAGCTGCATATTTTGCATATTGTTATTTATTTGTTTCCTACCTTGTTAAATTATTGTGAGAAACCATTTACATGATCAGCATCTTCACATAGATGAATATCAGTAATTATTAATAGTAACATGTCATTAATTTGTGATTTCACAAGTGTGTATTAAACTGGTCGCCCTTCGCATTAGTCGGTACCCAAAAAGTAGCTCTCAGTTTCAAAAAGGTTGGTGATCCCTGCTGTACAGCATCGCATTTTAATGTTGTCTGACAAACTTTTCAGTATTGGCTATTGATTTTCGTGAAGGTAAAACATGAGCCAATCCAGGGCTTTCTGTGTGGAATTTGCATGTTCTCCCCATAAGATTTCTCTGGGTATGCCTGTTTCCTTCCACAACCCAGACACACAGCCAGGTTACCTGGAGAAATTGAAATTGTCATTTGTGTGTGTTTGTTTGGTGACATGTTCAGGTATTTAGTGTATTCGCCCAGTGTGTGTTCCACTTTAATCTCTAAATAGGATTAAGGAGTTGTAAAACTAGATAATGATTTCATTTAGGTAAACAATACTAGAAGTAGTCACACCTCATTTATTTATTATCAATTATTAATGAAGTTCTGCAAAGATACGACTACATCAGAACACACCTACTACACTTAAAATCCTGTCAGAAACAAATTAAGAAATTAAGTATAGTTCCTCTTGGAAAAGCAGCATTTGCACAGGAAGGTGCTTCAAATGTAAGAAAGTGTTCTGAGCCGAATTGCTTTATTTACGAGTGTAAATAAATACTAGTGACAGTTTGCTGTGTCTCTGTGTGATGTGTCAGAGTTTTGTGTAGCCTGTGGTCTTGAATGCTGAAGAATTGGTGCATGTTACTTAAAAATGTTACCTACTGATCACTAACTGACCTCAATGCACGGAAACGATAGGAACTGGTATCACGAATTCACATGTTCTCTTATCGTGCTGGAAACGGCATACAAATGATAGATGAATAATGCAAAGCCAAACAAAAAAATATCTTCATAAAGTCACATTTAAAACAAGTAGATAATGAAAAATGTTGCTGGTGTTTATGTTCATATCAGTGTGATATGGGATTATTCAAGTATTGTTCATTTGTCTATTCTCCTCACTATATAGATATTAAGCAAAATCTACAAGCAATACGTTAATTTACCGAGACAGACATTTAGTACTAGTTCTTGCTATATCTGGACCAAACTCGGTCCTTAAAATGGAACCAAGTTAATCCAAGTTACACATAGCAGAAGTACTTCAGTACACCAGACCAAAAAAGTCACATGCCACATGATTCACTTTTTCCAGTGTATAATTTTAAAATGCAAAAAAAGAAACACAATATGTCAAAATAAAATACAAATACAACAAACTTGGTCAACAGAAAAGAAAAGACAGAGAAAACATCAGCACAATCACACAAGCAGATTTAAAATAATAACAAATCCGAACCGAATATCTTCAAAGAGGGATCTCACATTTATCCCGTACTTCAAATGTACGTTTTGTTCATCATTTAAAAAAAAAAAAAAAGCTAAACATTTTTATAGCATGATTACATTCAGTCTAGTATCAGAGAAAAAAAAACCTGACGGGGATTCTGACAAATCAAAAGACACACAAGAGGGAAAGAACCAAACCATAATTCAGTCTGTGCTTTACTGTATGAAACGGGGCACTCGGGCGGAACAATTCAAGTAGCCAAATACAAATATTATAACTGATATCTGTGAATCTAGTGCTCAAAAGGTGCCATCAGCCAGATTGGCAGGCACATGTAACATCAAAATAACAGACTTACTGAATAAACGAACCTAATAACAGTCGAATTAATTGAATGTAAATGATCTAACACTATGTAGGATGTTTGATGCGGCTTAGAATTGTATAATTTAGAATACTTTAACACTTAACAATTAATCCTCCGCATTTAACCCAAGCTGTGTGGTAAAACACATGTTAACACACACTAGTGAACATAATCTAGGGGGCCACAGTGAGCACATGTGCTTGGGGTAGTGGGTAGACCTAGCCCCGGTGCCCAGCAAGCAGTTAGGTGTTCTGTGCCTTGCCAAATGGAACCGGCGTCCTTCTGATCACAAGCACAGGTCTCTAACCACCAGGACACTTTGTCGCACTGACGAAGTCCCTCGTGATGGATACGATCTAAAGTCTAGTAGACTTTCGACTACAGATACAGTAATACTGTACAACTAATTAAAGAAAGACTACAACATGAGCATATAAACAGTTAACGGCAACGGCAAAAACAAGTGACACCAACAATCGGACTACAGATGTTCAGACTGATGATCCGCTTATTATGACTGAAAGAAACAAGTTAAGAAAGCTGGATTTGTGTCAACCCGCTGAACCCAACCTAAAAGTTAAATATCTGATTTGATCTTTACCGAAATGCAAAGACGGACACCCCAGTGCATTGCTGAGACTACTAACAAATAATACTTTTTAAATTATTTTACATTTACCCTGTAAGCACAGAGCATGTATCTGCCCATTGTTGGCAAGCCATAAAACTGGATTGTTTAGTTTCCAGTATTCGTGAACATATTTTAATACTGCTGTATATATTTAATGTATGATTTTGTAAGGTCTAATTTAAAAACGATAGTGGGTAGAGCAGTTTTGGGTCTGGGTCATTTCTCCCCGTGTGCTCCATTTTCCATCCACAATCCAAACTATCTTGTTGAGGGTTTGGTGTCTTCAATTGACAAGATGGGATAGTCTTCCCCAACCAATCAGGGATCATCATTCCTGGATAAACATTTAGGCAATTCTGGATAAACAATTCGAAGTGAATGAATACAGGGCAATTCTAGTCATATCTAATCCCATTCTCAAAACTATGCACAGTATTTGTGCTCTGAGAAGGCAAGTTTAATTAATATAACAAAGGGATGCTGCAATTGTAGCCTCTGACTATTATTTTTTTACTTTTACAAAACTACAAAACTACCAAAAAACGGTACTAGTAAAGCTAGTAAGTTGTGGGTTAAAACAAGCTTTGGAAGTAGTATTAAAATTCATTAAGACTTTAACTGGAGGTGTGTAATGAGAGTTTAGTTAAGAGAATCGCATCTTGCTTTAGCGCTCAGTCTTTTGAGGACAGGGGTTTGATAAAAGGGCTCCCTGCTCTGCAAATAAAAGCTACACAAATAAAGTACAGAACACTTGTACTCTCCTTACATCGTCTTCCACCTAAGCTCTACAGAGAGCATCAGCATATGGTGAATTTTCAAACAAGAAATAATTGATAAGTCAATTTTTAATACAAACCAATTGAAAAAAGTCACGATGAAATCAAACGCAACAAAAAAATGTATATCTGCTTAATTGAAAACAGTACGTGTACAAGGATTTGTTAGGACTTTAAAAAATAAATGTACCCTCCTAGTCTGAACAGATAACAGGAATATGTCTTAAAGTATGAAGCATTGATTAACAGCTCACAGGTCTGAGGTTAAGGGTTCTTAATTCTCAACAACCTGGGATCCTTCACCTGCACTGCATTAAATGGGCACGTCTTGCTTCTGTCACAAATAAGAATTCGATTCACAGGCTCAGGAATACATTGGAAAATCATCATCATCAATTAAAGTTCAGTGTTAATGAAAAAGGTAATAAACAAATTTAACAGCATCACTAATGCTAAGGTTTAAATTTAGATTTTTGTCGAGTGCTTGTTTAGACGATGCAAAGCCCCATTTTAGACACGTAAGTGTGTATATATATATTAGGCCACTGTTGGTATAAGACTTAGTCTGTAGTCTGAGTTCATTGATAAAATGTTATGGACAAGTATGGCTAAATAATTACTTTTAAATTTCAGAATTTACAATCCTCTTTTCGCCTCACACACTTGGGAATTATTCCTCAGCATTTAACCCGACCCTTTCAGTTAAATACATTTACACACACAAGCGAGCAGCAATGAGATGATGTGCAGCCCTAGCCACGGCACCCAGAGAGCGGTTGCCTTACGCAAGAGCGCTTAATTCATGGCCTATCGATTCTCAGAATTTAACTGATAATCTTCCGAACACAAGCCCAGTTCTCCAACCACAAGAGTCTCGCTTCCTAACGAAACAATCGTATTCATCTGAGCTTGAGACCAGCAACACAATGCAATATAGTATTTACCGGAAATACCAAGACCCTGGATGCAAGTGTGCAATGAAGGATCCTAAATACTCCACCTGCAAGCTGCAACCACATGATTACTAAATTACTTTAAAACGAAAAGTAACTACTGTAATGCATATTTTTTATAATTATGGCCATAAATGTTGGTCTAAAATGCTTAGCAAATCATTGCGATCAGTCCTGGAATTAATGAGCTGTCACTTTTCCAGTGTTTCCACCTTTTCCAGTTTGATTTTCACATAAAAATGTACGGTTAAGAAAAAAATGATTCTAAACTCACTCCAAGCTTTTGTGGAGCCTATTTAAAGGAAATAACCTAATGCAACATTCTTCAGACATTAGTTACACAAGCGCACATTCGTTGTCCCTCACCTAAATTTTGAAAAGAAGGAAAGGAAAAAAAAAACAATACTACGACTTGGTTCGAGACCTGAAAATGTAAGAAAGACCTATTCTACTGGGATTGTTCCATATAATCCTTCTCCTATCTAAACCTAGATACCCCCCCCCCCCAGTCACTCAGCGCCTCCTTCCTCCTCTTCCCCTTTTCTTAGCGGTAACCCTACCACGCCCTCGGCCGGACTTCTCCTCCAGAACGGAACTGCCAGTATCCTCCTCGTTCTCCGTTTCCTCAAGTAGCAAGTCTTCCTCAGTGTCTTTGACCTTAGGCGGCGGTGGTGACGGCTGGTTTGTGGACGGTGGGGGGGTGCTGCCATTACTGGTGCTGCTGGTGGGGGTTGTGGTGCTTTCCTGATTGGCTGCGGCTGCTGTTTCTGCGGGTACTTGTTCACTGTTATTGACGGCAGTGTCACTTAATGAGAAGCTGCTGGGAGACTCCGTGTCCTCAGTGTGAGGGTCCCCTGAGCTGCAGAGATACTCTGACGAGGAGGGCAAAGCCAAGGCTTCCTCCACCTTTAAGGCCTTATATTTCTAAAGTAGGTGGAAGAAATGTTCGTTAGTGAAGCGTTAATGGTGTGCTAATTGTTAGGACACAATACTGAAGCTTTTATTTGAGCTATTTTGGCCAGTTCTCAATTATTAGTTTCCTAAAATGTTATCTGTTGGTATCTGTATTTATAATATCGATGATAATATTACAAATATCATTTCCTCATACATTTGTTTGCCAAATTTACATAGATTCCGATCCTCATTCCGGAAATCTGTTTAACATTCACAACTTAAGTCTCAATTCTTTATTTAGTGACTTTGCACATTAACCATATTATGTATGAATTATTTCCATCTTGTACTTTTGGTTGCACAACAAGAGAGAGTAATCTAAGCTATATGCACAAAAAGTCACCGGTGCAAGCCAAAACACTGCCAGTTTGCTGTTGAACCCTTGATCATTCTGGATAAAACTAAAAAAAGTTAAAAGCACATTTCCCCCTTAAAGACTAGGCAACAAACTTTGTGGAATATTTTAAAATGTAATTATTCCAACCAACCTTTAAATTCTCAAAGTGTTGCCGTGTCTTGCAGTGAGAGTAGCGTGCTGATTTTTCGTAGTGGTAAAACTCGTTGCACAGACGGCACAGAAAACCAGCCACGGGCATGACGAAGCTGGAACCTGGAACATATTCCGATGTAGATTTTAGACCAATACAAGTCACGAGTCTGTCTCACTCCAAACAAGCATTAAATGATTCATTACCATACACCGTGTCCTGGTCGAACTCTTCTTCCTCTGTGATATCTTCCAGTGTGACTTCCATCTGAACGGGTAGCCCGTCCTATAAGCATATAAGCATTATTGATTCAAAAGAATCATCAATTCATTGCGGACTCGTTATACGTTGACAAAACACTTTCCTGACCTGCCCATTTTCTTCGTCCAGTGTTTCTTCCTCCTCGCTGTCCATGCACTCATCATCGGCCCCGACTGCGCACACGTGCAAATCCAAATCACCAAGTTTCCCCGTCCCAGCATCTTTAAGCAGCTACAACAAAACACAGACGACTGTGACGCACTAAAAAGAACTATTTTGTCAGAATTGTACCGTTTGACTAAAGACGAAACCTATGAGCATTATGTTGAGCGAACCTGCTCCATGTGTTGCTTGTGTTCGCTGGACTGCATGTGTTCCACGAACTCTCGGGATGTTCTGAATTGTTGCTTACAAACAGTGCAGCTCGGGCTGGTGGAACGACTACAGACCTGCAAAAAACGTTCATAAAGACAGTCACCTGTGTTGCGGAAAAATTAGCAAAGACACAAGACACAAGTTATGATAATAATAGTGACAAAGCGTATATTTATTGAAATAAAAAAAGAATCTGCCTAGGATTTGGGCCTTGTCAGATTGAGACAGACGTCCGAAGACCATTGATTCTACGTGTAGACTTTTTACATCATCTCAAGGTTCAATTAGACCGGGGATCTGAATCAGCATTTACCATATTAGGAAATGGTTCCGTTCACATTGTTTTTATCCGCATCCATATTGCCTACTCAGCGTACAGCATTGCTATCTTACAATAACAATGATTTCAGCTGTGCTCACAATCTGGAGGCCATGAAGACAGACGCCAGTGGCAGTCTGATGTGTTGACATTAAGAAAACCTAAAACATGACCAATACAGGCTTAATACAAATTAAAGATATAAGATATAAATTCTCTTACACCTGGGAGATGTACACAATATTAAACAGAACCTCAATCTTTCACTAATGAACACAATATGGTAATTAAGTCCGTTTTCTCTTACGAATTGTTTAGCAATACAGGGTAAAAGCACTGCAAAACTATTATTAACCCAGTGAAAAGCATAAGTGTACATGTTTGGCAAGAGGACCGTGCAGCACCTTGTGCTCCTTGGTCTTGCGATGTTCCATGACGTTGCTTGTGAAGTGTGTTTTGCAGGCAGCGCACCACCTCTGCAGACCCGGCCTTTTTTCACTACAGTATAAAACAACAATTTCAAATAAGGATGCATGGAATCTCAGAAATAATAATCAAATGGAAACATAATTAAATGCATTAATAAGAATCGTTCGAATTACATGTCCTTGCGTGTTCCCTGCAGAGACTCCTGTACACGAGGCAGTAGTGTGACGAGGCAGGCATTACTCATGTGTTGAATTTCCATCATCCTCTGCTGGTGGGCAAGACCGTTCATGTGGCTCTGAAAATTCTGTACACAAGAAGGCACTTTGTCAGGATAATGAAAATATTATGATCAAATGTATGAGGATATGACAACAATTTAAATTCTGTAATCCAAGAGTGATATGTTAAATTCAAAAGACTTCGGTCAGTGTAATCTTGTTGCATACTTGCTGATTGTGGCAGGTGATGCTACAAATATAGCAGAAGAATTTGTTAGGCGTGTCTCCTGCTTCGTCTCTTTTCCCTTCATTGTTCCCGTTTGCGTCCCCTTTATCGTCAGTCACAAGTTCTGCATGCTCTGACTGACTGTTGGGCTGTTCTGTGTCTTTAGGTGATGATTCAGATTCAGAGATTTCCACTTGCTGCAACAAGAAAATATTCGCATCGGTTTACTCCATCTCTCTCTCTCACTCTCTCTGTAATTAGTGCATGTTTTTAAATTTGTCTTGATTTGTGAGACCGACCTCTGATGCTCTGCTTTGCTCTTGGGCCTCTGCTGCCTCAGTGCCAGACACTGTGCCATCTTCTACCGGTATGAGTTCTAAGTCAGAAACAAAGCAGATAGAAATTGCTCATAGAACAGATATCAAGAAGATAATGAATAACTTATAATTACTCTATCTCATAATTTAGCGGCTCCACTGATGTTTAGGAAATGTATACAGAGCAGAATGGTTTGGATAAACAGAAATTTTTGCATTGACTTTTTAATTGAAAAACCGTGTTCGATCTGGAATACCAAATAGACCATTTTATACCAAGAATTACAAAATGACACACGACTTCAGTCATCAATTTGTGCCAGATATTGACCTAAAATATATCTACTTGCAAAGAATGAATAGAATAATAAAAGTTTCATTAAAATCAATTTAAAGTGTTTTTATGACACAATTACAAGATTTTTATCCTATTAACATATTTCCTTTGTGTGACTACCTGCAGTATCAGGGTCTTCAGGAGGGTGTTCAAACTGGGCATTTGATGAAGATTCTGTCTCCAGAGTGTCCTCTCTGACAGACAGATTACAGTGGGAGAAAAACATCCAATCCAAAAACATGATTTTAAAAGCTGTAGTGACACAGGCACTCAATAAGCAAGTTCCATAACCTAGTCAAACATTAAAAATCCTTCACTGAATACTGTAAACGTATGTACTGTAAGAATCGGTATAACTCGATATGATACCCTTCTGTTCTCTGTTTCTTTGAAGTAGGTTCATCTGGCTGCTGTGTTGATGACTGACTGCTTACATCGGCCACAGCTGCAGCTTCATCTAGAGTGGAGAAAAGTTACATCTTTCTGAAGATGGCTTGCTTGTTCTGTACTCGTTAGTCAGTTTACAGAAATTCACAGTACTTACCTCGACTGCTGCCCGCTGCAGACTGACTGTCTGCACAAAGTGCCGGCCTTTGCTCGTTCTCTCTCTTCCTGTCGGGCGGCCGTGCCTGGAAATCCTATGTAAAAAAAATTATTGATTAAATCACTTTCAGCTTGGACAAAAAATAAATAAGAATATCTGCAAATACCGCATTTTGAAACAGAACATTCCTATGTGCATGCCGAAGCGAGATGTGAGACATGGTGGATAAAGTCGAGGCCCGTTTATGTGTAGAGTTTGCATGTTTGCCCCATGTAAAATTAAAATCGCCGTTATACATGTGCTGTATAATTTCCACGGGCCAGCTCTAGCTGTCATTTGGTATTGTCTCATGGGCCAAGTATAATTACACTACGGGCCAGATATAGCCTGCGACCAGAGTTTAACGTTTATGGCTTGAGGTGATAGTGAATCAGGCACTGTACTAGAGATCAAAAGGTCACCAGTTCAAGCTCCACTACCACCAAGTTGCCAACTTTAGATAAAGGCATCTGTTGAATGCTAAAAATGTAAATGGACTGTAATGATTTTCCAGTTAATCTTTGAGGGGAATGTAAAGCACAAAATTATAAAACTGTAGTTCATTAGAGAAGTAAACCAACATGACAATCAAATTAGTGGTACATTAGCCCAACAACCAGTACAATAAGGCAATCCTTTGAATTCTTACATTACTGTTGTAGTAGCGGGCATGAGGGTTAAAGTGTCTAGGAGGAAATCCCATATGTGGGGTCTTAATTGCAACTCCAAGTGGAACAGGCCCCAAAATAGAAGACCTTGTGCCTGTAGCAAAGAACTGCTGGAACTGCTGTCCTCCCATAGCAAAACTTCTCATGTTTCCTGTTAAATAAAAAAAATACTTTTAAGATAAGAATGACAAACTTCCTAAGACCTAAAAATGTTCACATAATTGTTCATAAAAGCAATAACTCCGCTTTGTCTATTTCGTCTACGTGAGAGACGACTGTAAATGTTTATCTTCATATTCTACGACTGATTGATAGTTTTCAAGCAATGAAACAGTGAGTCCTTATCTACCAATGATATTCCATTTTTAAAGTCAAGACTTTAACATGATCAGTTGTAAATCAACACAGCTGTAAAACACAAGCATAGTAAGCTAAATTAAGCATGCTATGACTGACTCGGATTACCTTGCATCTGCTGCATTAGTAAAGCTCCTTGCAGCATAGGGTTTGGGGCAATAATAGTCTGAGTGGCTGAGCAGAGGTTGACCATGCGAGCTGGCGGTGGTGCTGGTGCGGCCATTGGCCTGTTTGAGACAGATATTAAGATTCAGAGTATGTGCGTAGAAATAAAAAAAATTTGGTGTCCCCAAAACACTTGAAAGCCTTGCCTAGCTCCGCCATGATGATGAGGCATATGATGTGCTGGAGGAGGCTGAGGTGGTGGAGGTGGTGGAGGTGGAGGCTGTGGCGTCTGCTGCTGGAAAAGTTGTTGCAGATGCCGGAGATGTTGTTGAAACTGCTGCTGTTGCTGGTGATGGTGTGGGTTGAACATCCTGAAGTGTTGGTGACAAAGTCTAACACAATTTGGCAGTGTTCAGGCGTCTTTTTAATTCTAAAGATTAAAAGTCTTGTTAGGAGAAAGCCTTAGTATAGGAGAACATTATAAGAGAACACCGTAGTGGTCCTTCATTCATCCTTCTATCGTTTCTATAAATTTGCAAATTGCAATCTTTCTAGCACAGGGGTCACCAACGTGGTGCCCGCGGGCACCAGGTCGCCCGCGAGGACCTCATGAGTCGCCCGCGGG